>SNQJ01S0182518.1:16612-35734 GCA_010110895.2 Picea sitchensis | reverse complement strand
GTGATATGATGTTCAACAATGGATTACCAGACTCATCACTGTTCTGCTGCATTTCGTTGCTCTGTCTGCCTCATTGACTTTCTGCACACATCACTTGCGTTGTCTGTTCTTCTGCTTTTTATGCTCTGTGCGCCATGTCCATTCACTGCACAGTTCCTCTTCTATGTTATTCAACTGTTGCACTCTCCTCCTTCTTCACACATGAATAACCTTCACCAAAAACAACCACAGCAAACTCCTACAGCAACAACAACCCCATCTCTTCTCTGTACCGTGTATTTATAGCTTTTGTGCACCTTGTGCATGCAATGTTCGCAATGCCTCTGCATGCTGACTCCGTGCCGTTATCCTCCACCTCTCAAGTGCTCTGTCTGATCATCATCACGACTCTTTAGCTTCTCTGGTGGTTCGTCCCGCGTGTCCAACATCACTGTATGTTATACTTAGATTCCTCATCCTCTCTGGCAGTTTGAGACTCTTCGTCTTCTCTGTGACAGTTGAACTCACCTTCTCTGTTTCAGTTACAGGCCTCAATGCTCATCAGTTGTCAATCACCTCCACGAACATATTCATTCCTTTCAGAGACTCTTCACCTCCTCTGTCAGTCATCCCGAAGTGTCTTCGCATCCTCTGGTAGAAACCATCAATGGTTTCTAGTAGTTTCACTGTGTCGTGCAACAGTAGCCCTCAGATCTCCTTCAGGTTAATCTACACCGTTGGATGAGCTTTATTAATATTTCCTTTAAATCAGGTTTCGACATTTCGGCATTCCTGTTGCATTGTGTTCTTTCCTATCCAAGTCACGATCCCTGAAAATGAGCTTGGTTGTCTATCTCTTTCCTCCATCTCTCACTGATGTGTCCAAGGGTTGTAACCACAACCTCATACATAAGGTGCTTTCGCGATTTCACATTTCGCAATTTCATGACTCCTAATGTTGAGAGTCTCTGACTTCTCCATCTCTCGATTTCTGAAACTTCGATGTAGAACTTTTCTGCATTAGCTCCTCCCCCAATATGACTATGGTCATAACCAAGCGCTTTCGCGATTTCTCGTTTCGTGATTTTCGACACTATGCTCTGTTGACCCCAAGTCAGTGAAATTTTGATCACTTGCCACATGTCCTATGATTCCATGGTCCAGATCTAATATTGATTCAATGGCTACGATTGAATCGCGATTTCGTGATTTCGACATTCTTGATGCATTGGGTTCTTTGCCTCTCTATGTCGCGATTCGCGAAACTCCCATATGGAGTTTGATCAACGGTCTAGATCTGATCTCTATTTAATGGCTGCGATTAAATCACGATTTCTCATATCATGATATCAGGATTCTTGATGTCAATAATCTTTGACACGTCCAACTCTCAATCCCCAATTCCTCTCCATTGACTGGAATCAACGGTCCAGATCAAAGCCTAATCTGACGGCTCAGATTACATCGTGATTTCACATATCGCGAAATCAAGCTTCCTATGGTGAATGTTCTTTGACAACTTCAACACTCGATCCTTGAAACTCCGACATGGACTGGAATCAACGGTCCAAATTTGATCTTGACTCAACGGATACGATTGAAGTCGTGATTTTGCATATCGTGAAATCGAGATTCCTGTTGCATTATTTCTTTGACATCTCCAACACGCGATCCTTTAAACTCCGACATGGTGTAAGTCTGCTGATGTCACATGTGTTAAATAACTGTCACGTGTCACCCTGATTCGTGACTTACATGTGCTTGGCATGTTGAATCAGTCTGGCACTTGTCATTACCTAGTTGTGCCACATGTTCCTAGCTGACGTGGTCTGCTGATGTGAGTTGGGTTGATGGTCTAGATCACATATTGATCTAACGGTTCAGATTCAGTCGGGATTTCACACATCGCGATTTTGGGATTCTTGATGTCAATATTCTGTTACATATCCAACTCTTGATCCCCAAAACTCTAACAGGGAGTCAGATCAACGGTCCACATAACCCCCTGAGATGGATGGTCCTCCTGCTTTTGGGATTTGTGAGCCCTCTACTCCTTGCACTTTTAAAGATCGTGTAGGTTTTCCTCGATCCAACGGTGGTTGGACCTTGCGCTCAGATCTAATGCCTGAGATCCATCCTCCAGATCTGCATGCTCCTTTTGTCTTCATTCATATCTGACTGCCATTGGGATCGTGCAGGTTTTCCTCGATCCAATGTTGGTTGGACCCTGCACTCAGATCTAACGCCCGAGATCTATCCTCCAGATCTGCGCGCTCCTTTTTTCTTCATTCAGATCCGACGACCATCGGGAATTCAGGATGAGATCCAGCGATCAGAAATGCTTCTCGGGCCTTCGATCATTTTGTCAATGTTGCGTTGCCTTCGATTATTCGATCTTCCTTTACTTATCTTCTATTTTCCTGTTGATTATCAGTGTTGTACTCAAGCCATCATTACTGTTGTACTTTCCATCAATGACAAGCTTACGCTGCCTGTAAAACATACCAAACATCCTCTGCACTATCTCTTCTGATCTTATCAAGGTTGCTCTATAGCTTCTTAACAAAATACTTCTGGTGCCCGTCTGTTACATTCTTCCTTTATTCATGCCATCTTCATTGCTGTACTTGCCATCAATGACAACCTCTTAAACATTTCCAACACTACCACAGACCTTGGATGCATTAGCTGTGAAGTCACATAGGTGCACATGATGAGGTATAGATGCATTGTGGGGTAGTGGATGTCATGGTGACATATTGAAGTTATTTGAGATCTAACCGCAGGCCTTGGATGCATTGGATGTGAATTTGTGTTGTACTATGGATATCTAATGATGTATAGATTCATATGTTCAATAGTGAATGGTCATGAGCTTGTGTGGCAACATAGAATACCTTCCTATTTAAGAGGGAGTGTTGATATTTCTATGTAACTATGGAATATATTATTTTGTATTTGTATTGGTCAAACCTCCAGAAGGTTATTGTAATCTTATTGTATAAATCGACTCAAAAGAAATTATTATTTTATTGTTATCCTTATTGTAAAATTCAAAACAACCCCTCTTAGGGTTGCATATTTTTTAGAGTCAATTATGTGTATAAATAGAGGTCGAGTTCCTCTCATTTTTACACCCACACAACTCACCTTCTTTTTTGTATTTGGAGCATAGAAAGGAAGGTCTAGTGTAGGGGGTCTTGGTTTCTTCATCTTTGGTATCTTGGTCTTGGTCTATTTGTGGAGAGCTATAACGTGACATTGTACTAGTTGAAGGAATCTATACTGAAGAATTGGTTGATGGGTTTTCTTCCCCATGAGGGTTTCCTAGGATATAAATTGTGTTATGTGATTGTTAATCTTTCAATGATTCTATTACATGCAATTGTTAATGAATGTTAAAGAGGATAATTGTAACTTCTAAAGTTCTAATAGTATAAACATCCGATAATATCTTGTGTGTCCCAATAAAATTTTGATTTGTTTTTTATTCATGGGAATCTTTGGATCGAGTATAAGTTTAATATTCTCCATGTTGACTTTTACTCCCTCTTTACATACCATGTGTCCTAGAAGAATTCCAATTGGTGTGGCAAATATGCATTTCCTGATGTTTAATGATAGTTGAATTTGTCTACCAAACTAGAAAACTACCAATATGAACCAGTTGCAGTAGGTGGGAAGCCATCGACATCCATATGCATCAATCCTCCCACCTTAGGAATAAATGGTCTCCATTGTGTTGGTTTCCACCATCAGATGAGGAAATTTCTGTTGAATTTGGCCCCAGATGAGCCACTTGCCTTGGTGCAGGAGCTGCCCTTCTTTGACAACTCGATAAAGATGGATCCTTTGATGTCGGGTTCCCTTGATCTATGTGTCCACAATATGATCACTATATGCTTGTTGCATGAATTCAGGTTTGAGATTTGTTGGTTTCAACTGCTCTGATATCTCTGAGGTGTCCAATAATGGTGGGAAATATGTCCGAAGGAGAGCCATGTTGAATACTGGGTGCAGGACAAGGAAAGGGGAAATGTTGAGGGAAAACGAATTGTCACCCACAACCTTGGTGATGGTGTATGGCCCATACTGGAGTGGGAGAATATTCCTATTGGCCCCTATAAGGCGTTCTTTTTTCAAGTGCAACCAAAATTTGTCTCCCACCTGAAACTTATGTGGCCCTTGATGTTGATCATGGCACTGCTTGTACTTGGCATTAGACTTCTGTAAAATATCCTGAACCTATTGGCAGATGTGTTGGATTCACTCAATGAACCAAGTGAGTTTGTCATCTTCTCGTGGAGCGGGAAACGATTCGATTGAGGTGTTTTCCAAGGATAGTGAAACATCCATGGGGCCCAATGGTTAGAATCCCAACCCCACCTGAAATGGGTTGTGGCCAGTTGAGCTATGCAGGGCTCAGTTGTAGATATGTTGGACATAGGGAAGACTCTCATCCCATGTGTGGAGGTTCTTGGAATTTTACATGCAGAGGATATGTATGATCATTCGATTGACGACCCTAGTTTGGTCATCTATCTGGGGGTGGAAGGCAGTGGATTTGGTGAGCTTGGTATCTGGCAGTGACCAAAGGCTCGACCATAATGTGTTAAGGAACCAAATATCCCTATCTGCGAAAAAGGTTTTTGGGATCCCAAAGTGTACCTAGACATGTTCAAAGAAGAGAAGTGGCCTATGTGGTGATGTTATTCTTGCAGGAGGTCAGAATCGCCAGCTTGGAAAAGCGATCAACAATAACAAAAACACATGCATTTCCCCTCTTGGTGGATGGGAGGCCCGACATGTAGTCCATTGAGATGGATTCCCACAGCTTGTCAGAAGTAGGAAGAGGGGTGTATAGGCTCTATATCTTAGTGTTCGATTTGGCAATAGTGCACGAGGTGTAGGACCTGATATACTTGTCAACATCTTGTTTAAGTTTCGGCTAGTAGAAATGTTTCTGCAACACTGCCACTATCTTTTCGATGCCAAAGTGTCCTACCACCCAACTGTAGTGAGATTCCCAAATTAGCTTTTCACCCTAACTTGATGGACTGCATAGGTGGCCCAGATGGAACAACATCCCATCTTGAAGATGGAAATTAGCAACCACTGAGTTTTCTCCCAACATTTGGTAGGTGGTGGAGAAGCCAGGGTCTGTCTCATAAAGGTGGGGCCATCCAAAGGTCTCATGGCAGTAAGAGTCTAACATTGTGGTGAGTGTCGTGACTAGAGGTCGGCTTAGGAAATCAACAAATCGGTAGGTACTTCTTGTTTTATACTTGATGTTGAGGTGGAACTATTGTAAGTATGTGGACCACTTATGATGGAGTTTATTCTGCAATTTTTTTGGGGTCTGCATGAACTGTAGTGACTTGTGATTAATGTGGATGACTGTCTCCTTCCCTAAAATGTAATATCTGCACTGGCGGAAGGCTTGCACAATGGAGTAAATTTATTTTTTGTAGGTAGGGTACTTATGGACAACATTTGATAGTGTCTCACTATGATATACCATGGGGTGGTCGTGTTGAGTGAGGATGACACCCAGAGAATAGTCTGAAGCATCTGTCTCGATCTCAAAGGGATGTTGTAGGTCCTGTAATGAAAGTAATGGGGATGAGAACAAATTATTCTTCAATTCATCGAAGGCTTGTTGTTGGGACATTCCCCACACAAATTTTTCTTTATCGTCACCCATGTTTACTTGGCTGAGGGCCCATGCAATATGAGAGAATCCCAACATGAACCTGTGATAGAAATTGGCGAGGCCCAAGAAGCTATGAAGCTCAGTGAGTGTGGTTAGGGTTGGCCAATCATGGATGACCTGGATCTTAGCTGCATCCACATGCACACCATGGTTTTCAACAATGTATCCTAAGTAATGGACCATGTCCATGATGAAGGAGTATTTTTTCGAGTTTGCATATAGTTTGTGCTACTGCAGGGTGTGCAGAACCTGTTGAATATGCTGCAAGTGTTCCACCCAAGTCTTGTTGTAGATGAGGATGTCATCCAGATACACCACTACAAAAGTACTGGTGAAAGGTCGTAGGATATCATTCATCATCCTCATAAAAGTTGTTGAAGCATTTGTCAAACCAAAGGGCATGAACAACCATTCAAAAAGACCTTGTTTTGACTTGAAGGTGGACTTTTATACATCTGTATGTTATATTAGGACCTGTTGGTATCCAGACTTCAGATCAATCTTATTGAAGTATTTTTTCCCTGTGATTTGATCAAGGAGGTCGTTGATTCAGGGAATCGGGTATTGGTTCTAGACTATGATTTTATTCAGGGCCTAGTAATCAATGCAGATTCGTTGGGTCTTGTCTTTCTTCTACACCATTATGATTGGGCTCCCACAAGGCGATGATATGGGATGGATGTGCCCCTTGTGGAGAATTCCATGAATCTGCCTCTTGATCTCCTCATTTTTTAATAAAGGGCAGCAGTAGACCAACCCATTGGGCGGCGTTGCACTTAGGATCAGATCGATGGGATGCTTGACCTAGCAGTGCAGAGGTACCACAGTAGGAGAGGAGAATATATATGAGTATTATTCCATGACCTTATCCACTTACTTTTGTTGTGTGGAGAGATCAACCACGGAGGGCCTGGATGTGGTTGCAATCTTTGGATTGGTCTAAGAGTGAATCGAGAAGAAAATAAATTTCCTATTTTGAGAGATGATCTTCTTGCATAGCTTGGTAGATATCAAGGAAATAACACTAGGAGGGACTGCCTTGGGTATCCTGTACAATTTTCTATTCAAAGTAATAATAAAACTACGAGGCCTAGAATCATATACAACATGATGTTTCCATAAATAAGGTTGGACCAAAAGAACATTATAAACTTCGAGAGGAGAAACATCACAAAATACCTCATCTTTGAAGGGATTGATTTCGTATGACAGTCGACACTGTTGGCTGATGCAAAGATCGCTTCCTTGGCAGTGCCATCCAATGGTGTAGGCTTGCAGGTGCAGCATTGTCGGCAGGGCCAAGTACTTGATGAAATCTACTAAGATGAGGTTCTTCTGGCTACCACTATCAATATCAACGATGGAGTGCAACGGGGTGTCTTTTACCCACATCTGCGAATGGAAAAGGCACTCACCTTCTTCTATCTCATCTGGTTCACCAGTCTGGAGCTTGGTGGTAGCAACGATGGCACTAGGTTCCACGTCAATGATTCATCTTCCCATTTCTGGTTCTGAATCAGAGTCAGAACCCACATTCGATTCATAGTCTTTGACTTTGGCCACCGGTGACTGCTTTGTGTGGAAATCAACAATGTTATGCCAAGGGCTCTTATGGAAGTCGCACCACTTCCTGGTATCCTTCTTTTTCTTTCTTGCGTCCTTCTTTTCTGGAGACTTGAATAGTTTTCCTGATACTATCCATTTTTTCTCTGTCCTTTTTTATGTAGGTTGGGGCCGCCCTTTCCTGGTTTTCGCTGCGAGGGGTTCCTAGGCCCAAATTGTCGTTTCTTATGTTTGAGCTTCTGCTCGATTTTGACGGCATATCGATAGGCCATGCCCAAGGATGATATGTCTAGAAATTCCATTTCAGTTTGGATGTATCTATGCATAGCACCACAATACTTTATCACTAGATGTCGCTCTGAATCTTTGATACCCAGCTTGGTGCGCAGGGTATGGAAGATATTTGTGAAATCTAGCACTGCTTGGTCTCTTTCTTTCCGCAGTGTGGTCCATTTGGTATACAAGTCATCATAACTTCCAACATGGTAGTATTGTTCCTTAATAACATCCCTGAAGAATTCCCAGTCGGTTGCGACTGTAAATGATGAGGGTTGCTTTATTTCCTTTTTCTCACAGAAAGTTTCCCACCAATCTTTGACATGTGGAACAACTTTGAGGAGCGAAAAAGTAATTTTTTCTCTATTTGAAAAGTTATGGACAAAAAAATACCCTTCTAGTAGATTCAACCACTTCTCTATAACATATGCATCTATCTGACCTTCAAATATAGGAATATTGAAGTTGATTTGTACATTGAAGCGGGCAACGCCTCCACTCGAGGAATATGCATCGCCTGTTGGTAGACACCGAAGGATTTGTGTGAAACTATCCATCATCTCGTTCCTCTATTGCGTGAGGGTTTCCTCAAGAAAGTTTTTGAAAGGATCTCATGTCCCGTCATATTTATTTTCTCTTTCCATGAGATGTCATTTGGGCATGCGAGAGATTTTGTCCTCATGAGAAACAAGCTAGAGACTCAATTCTTTGTACACTAACATTATTGGGGACATGCATTAGGACGACAAGGAGAAGACCGCTCTGATAACATTAATATGGATTTTATGAGCAGAACTAAATGAATACAGATTCTTAAAATATTATTAACACATAATAACTTGTTTTCTATTCAATAAGGAAATAAGCTAAAACTGTAAAATGCAATGGAAAAGAAGCTTGCTAGAATGGTGGTGACTTATCTCTGAGAAGAGATGTGACAGTTGGGATCATTCACAATAAGATCATTACAATGAGGCTCTCAAGGAATTTTTACAATCAACAAGAATTTCAAAATCCCTATACATCCAAAAACCTAACCCTAGGAGATGAAGCACCAAAAGTCATGTGGACCCCATTGGGTAAGTTAGTACATCAACTTTTTGGGGTCGTAACTTTTGCATACAATCTTCATTTTAGGCATACGATATCCCATTGGAAAGGTCTATCAGAGGAATACACATTTTGTTGCAATCTATCAAAAGGAAATTCCAACTGTGGCGATCCCTAAAAACATTATTTAGGGCCTCAAAACAACCCCGCAAGCCAGGGACCCAAAAATTAGGAAAACACAAAAAACTGCCAAAATGAACCAGTTGGAATAGGTGTGAGGCCACCGAAATCCATCTGGATCAATCCTCCCCCATTAGGAAGAAATGGTCTCCATTGCATTGATTTCCCCCATCAGATGAGGAAAATTCTGTTGAATTTGGTCCCAGGTGAGCCACTTGCCTTGGTGTAAGAGTTGTCCTACTTTGACAACACGATAAAGTTGGATCCTTTGTTGTCAGGTGCCCTTGATCTATGTGTCCATAATAGTATCACTAAATTCCTATTACATTCAGTCAAAGTTGAGCTCTGTTGGTTTCAACTACTATGTTATCTCTAAGGTGTCCAATAATGGTGGGAAATATGGCCGAAGGAGATCCACATTGAAGACTGGGTGCATGTTGTTGTTCCTGAGTTTATGCTTTAAGGCTATAAAGCATACCATCAAGGCATCTGTAAATGATTTAAAGGAATGATTTAGAAATAGGAATTCAAAAGAAAGTTAAGGCAAAATCAGTTTCTCAACTGTCTTTGTCTTGCTTCTTGTTGTTCTTGGATGCTAATGTCTCTCTCAATAGCAGCCCATGAACGTTCAATCTCAACCCGGTTAGTTGTTGTCTGTAAAATGGTATTAAATAAATTCAAGGCAATTCTGGTTTGATCCTGAAGGCTTGTTTCAACGTTGGGTTGTCTGCTACTTGGGACAGTCATGGATGATAAAACTTTAGTTATTTGTAAAGGGAATTTAATCAATCTGTTACTTCAGAATTCTAGAGATAAGAACAAGAAAAACAATTTAAAAACCCAAAACAGTAATGTAAACGCATTCAAGGCCGTTTCCTTGTTTTGTAACAATTTCAAGAATTGTAAACAACAAATAAACACTACAGAAAAATATGAGGCTTTAATCAGGAAATAATCTCATATTTCAATAGACAATGATGAAAGAAAAAGGAGATTTCTAACAAGGGTTAAGTATTAAGGAACAAAAGCTTTACAGGTCTTAAAATTGGTAAAGTAATTTTAGAGGAAAAACTGTAAATAGTTTAACACCCAAACCAATCTGAAAATATAAATCAATGATGTATATAACTTCAAATTGATTACTTGTTAGAAAAACATTAATTGGGAAAATTTAACAAAGGATAATAAACAGGGGAAGACACATAGTTACAAAGTTGCAGGATCCAGAATCTCGTTTGCAATTTATATTCTGATGTATTTGAAAACTGATATTACAAAAGATGTCTCTCTCCAAAATTTCTAAAGCCTTTTCTCGGTCTTTAGAAACTATATTTATACATTTTCATCAAAATTTCTCGTTGGTAACTAACCAACATCCTAATATTTAAGTTACATAAACATAATGTCAACCATTTACAATTTCTTTCTAATTTCTAATAATAAAAACATTTAAAAAGGTTTTAAACTTGCATTGACAAACTTCTTTTCTTTGCTTCAATACACTAAACACATCTTCCTAAAAAATTCACTAAGATCCTGGGAGCATCGGGTATCTCGTTTGCTTCAAATGAGAAGAATCTTCTCTGCAATTTGGGCAACCGACTTTCTATCATCCTTTCTGTGAATTTAACAGTTTTCAACTTTAGATGTGAAGTCACCATCCATTTGTTGATCTCTATTATATTGATCAATTTAATTTTAGCAATCTCTGTTTTCATTTTCTCCAGCTCTTCTTTTAACCTTAGCTGGTGCTTGGCAATATTAATTTCACCTAATAATCCAGAACAGTCATCTATTCTGATATTCAATGAATCTCTTTCTAAGAGATCGAAGATTCCCTGGCAATCCTCATTAACTTCTCTTGTGATTCGTTTATATTCGGCCAGCTTTGATTCCCACACTTTTATCATTATGTCCCCTTTAACCTGTTCAGAAATAGATAATTTCTGAGTCTTTCCAATTTCTTCCTTTGATGAGAAAGCCACTGCCTTCTGAAAGGTTGTTCTGGCTGCTTTCGCCTCCCTTTCTTTCTGTAACACATTCTCCAAAGACTTATTTGATTCTTGAAAATAATTTTGGATCACTTCCAGATTCAAGAACACTTTCTGTTCTTCTTCCTCTATTCTTAAATATATGTCCAATGCTTGAGTCTTGAAACTTTCAAGTTCTATTACCTGGTTAGTGATAGAAATAATCTTATCTTGCAAATGTTTGTTTTCTTCTTCCAACTTTTGAACCTGTTCCTGTGTGACCTGTATTAAGTGTTTTTCCTCATCCAAGTCTTTATTCAATTTCTGGATTTCTTGCATATCCTTAAGTCTAGCTTGTTCTAGACCCTTCTGTATTCCCCAACTAATATTTCTTTCATTTTCTTTTAGCTTGTCTTGCAACTGGATTATTGTTTGATCCTTATGTTCAAGCATAGTTGTTAAATTACCTACAAAATACATGTTTGTTGATGCTATTGCACCCATTGTACCTGCTAATTCTGTAGCAAACTCTCCATCCTTGAGTTTCTTTTCATCTATAATAACTCTATGTTTTTTAATCGTTCCTTCTCCTCTTGGATGAATTTCCTGTTTCAAGACTGCTCTTCGCTTTTTACTAAAAAAGTAATCCGATGGGGGGATTTCATCTCTTGAAATCGGCTCTAGGTCACTGACATATAAAAATCCTTCATGGGGGGTTCCAAAAGTCGACTGTAATGGAGTTAAAGAGGTGATAGGACTACCAAGTTCAATTGAAGCTATTCCTCCTATTTTTTCTGGAACATTCTTCATGATTTCTGGAATTGTTTCTATCCCTTTGCCCTTATCCATTCCCGATTCTTTTGTTTGAGAACCCTTCGCATATTGGGAAGGTATCTCAGTATCCTTCAACTTATCTTTGTCATTTGCTTTACCCTGAGTATTAGTTTCAAACCCTGGAGGGGTTTCTTCCTGTTCTGGCGATGGGGTCGAAATTTCACCCTGTAAAATCTTAGGTAGGCAGCTTCGCCTATGACTTTGAAAAGATGCAAACCCGGCCTGTGAGTTAGGTGGAAAGGCCTGGAATCTATTCAAAACTTCTTCACAAGACTTAACATATTTAAATAAATCATCATAAACAGAAACTTCATGTTCATATGCCTTTAAATTACAATGTATGTAATGCCTACTTATTATTTGGCAGGGGTCATATTTTCTGTGCTCAATATTTACTAACTTCACTTCTTCCAATGACTCGGTATCTACCTTAGAATGGCCTAAATTTGATAAAGGAAATTCCCCGACATGAACAGGGAAAGATGGCCATGCTTTTTTCTGAAGTGCTTTTAATTCCAACCCAATACCACCCTTGGTTATCTGATGAGCTACTTATCTGCATACCAATCTGTTTGCTAAGAATTTTGGGAGTGCATGAGGAGGAATGGAACAGCCATAAACCCTAATATAGGAAAAATTTTCCTCAATAAACCAGTCGGCAACCGATTTAAGATTTTCTATGACTGCATCAGAAATGTGAAGGGGTTCGCATCCAAAAAATAATTTGTGCATAGGAATAATGACAAAATGACAAACATCGTAAAAAATGTCTTTATCTTTTTCCTCCCAAAGGGCTGAGTGGTATTCATGAATGGGTTTTGGACATGAGATGCTCCAACTCCAATTCATTAATGGAAAAGGGGTCATAAAACAGATTACATTCATAATGTATGCAGACATATAAAAAGACACTGGTTGTCCCTTTGACTTGGCTGCTTTGTAATTTAAAATTTCTTGCGTCAGGTTATCCGACAAAATTTTATGCCAATTAAAACCATTTCCTTCTGAAAATTCCTCTAAGAAGGGTACCCAGTCTGCATGAAAGTGACAAGGATCTTTCCTCCTGAAAAGTCTGCATAACATCATGGCTATATAAACCATATATTCGTTTAAGGAGGCTGTAGCATAAATCCCATGAGTATCAGCCCTAAACTTTTCTTCAAACCTCGCCCATCATCTAATCATGTCGGGATATGTCTGATCTACCTCAATACATTCCTTTCTCTGAAACTCAGCTATAAATTCAGCATTAAAGGTGTGTTTATGCTTCGGCAAGAGTTTATACATTACTTGAATGTACTCAGGTTTGAATGAGCCGACGATAGCTCCTTGCTTGTTCTGAATGCTCCTTGTTGGGATATCTACCTTATCTAGAGCCCATTCGATCATATCAGTATATGCTACTAGCCTCGGACGCGCAACAACCTTATGAAGATCAGACTCAGCAATGTCCCAGATATGATTTTCAGAATCAGGGTCTGCATTCCTTAATTCATCCTCCAGCAATTCAAAGATTTGAGCCCATGATTTGATGGAGTGTATGGCATGTGGAGTAGTATCAGAGATAATATCACCTTCCTGTATATCTTTGTTTTTCTTCGGTGCCTTTTTAGATGCCATGACTTCTGTGTTTAATTTGAAACCTGTAGCAGAAAATGGATGAATGAGCTCAGCTTAGAAAGACAACACAAACATTCGAAAGTTTATTTTGAATATATTTAATAAATGAAGAGATTTGCGCAGCTGTCATGAAATTAAAACTCTTAATGCAAAGATATTTTACCGAGATATGCTTTTAATGTCCGTATTTAAGTACCTTCGGGTTTTGAAGAAAACAAGAAACCTACTTAATGAGTGAGTGAAACATAAATGAATGCATTAATATGATTACCGTTAATCTTGTTTTAAGAAAAGGTTAATTAATATTAATCACTATTTAAGGCTGAAAACTTCATTTTTCGGGATTTCGGAAATCCTGATGTCGAAAGGTATGTCGTCTTAAAAACCCGATCGCTGAAATCGTGAAATCGTGATGTTTTAATTAAGGTTTAAACATTTTTTATCACATTTATTAATTAATATTAGACACTATCAGGATTTTGGAAATCCTGATGTCGAGAAGTATATTACCAATGAAGTCCAATCCCCGAAATCGCGAAATCGCGACGGCTTATTTGTTTTAAACAAGACTTAACTTATCTTAATTAACTGAATAATCATGATTAATGGCCAAAACATAATTAGTTTAATTTGATGTGATTTATGAATTGGGGTTTTGGAAATCGGGATTTCGAGAAACATGATGACAAGAGACGTGCTCTCATAGAACCACGATTCCCGAAATCACGACATAATTATGTTAACCTTAAAACTTTGTTTAAAGAGACTAAACTAATCCATTTTTAAATTAAGTTTCCAATGTTTCAGGAAATCGGGGATCGGGGTTTCATGATTCAATTTGTATCAAACATTTGTCTGCAGAAAACCCCGAATCTCGATTTCTTTAACGTTTAAATTTTAAAAATTGCAAATTTTAAAATTACAACCTATTTTAAAAAAAAAATTCAAAGAGCATTGGAAAATTTATATTTTTTGTAAACCCTTTTCCATTCGTTATCCAAAAATAAATGATAAAAAGGTATTGCGAATTTAGAAATGACGAAATTCTTGTTTTAGGAAAACCAAAACCTTAAAAACACAAAAAATTAAAATCTAGGCCTTAAGGATAAAAGATTTTAAGATTTGTTTCAACACGTGCCAAGGAAAGGGGGAATGTTGAGCACAAACGAATTGTCACCCAAAGCCTTTGTGATGGTGTATGACCCATACCAAAGTGGGTGAAGCTTTTTATGAGGCCCTGTAAGGAATTCTTTCTACAAGTGCAACCAAACTTTGTCACCCACCTAAAACTTATGTGGCACCCGATGTTGATCATGGCGCTGCTTGTACTTGGCATTGGACTTTTTTAAAATATCCTAAACCTGTTTGTTGATGTGCTAGATCCACTCAATGAACCAGGTGGATTTGTTAGCTTCTAGTGGAGTGGGGAACAGGTCAGTTGAGGTGTTCACCAGGGGTAGTGCAACATCCATGGGGCCCAATGGTTGGAATCCCAACCCCACCTGAAAGGGGCTATGACTAGTTGAGCTATGCAGGGTTCGGTTGTCGCTATGTTGTACATAGGGAAGAATCAGATCCCATGTGTGGGGTTGCTTGGAATTGTACATGCATAGGATATGTACGATCATCTGATTGATGATCTTATTTTGGTCATCTATCTGGGGGTGGAAGGTAGTGGATTTGGTGAGCTTGATATCCAGCAGTGACCAATGTAGAATTCCTGTAGAAACCCCGATAGATCTAGAATTCTAGTTAAATTGAACACATACAATTTGTTGATATTCAAGAGATGAGAGAAATTTTTTTCTCCATAAATTAGAGAATTATATTAATAAAAAAAATGAATATACATGAGCAACCATCCTCAAAAAGAAGAGAGGAGGTGAATATATAGAATTTCCAACATAGAAATTCTAGTCAAAAAAAGCTAGAAATAGCTAAAATAGGTGTCATAAGCTAAAGGAGACCACATAGTTCGACCTAGACCACTAAAGATACATTTCACACACTCATTAATGTCCACAAGAGTCAAGTGATGCACATTAGCTCACTTAATCTCACTTAACTGACAAGAGAAGCAGTTCCAACTCACTTAACTGACCCGAAATAGTAGTTACTAATAATAGTAACGACAAAAATCATTAATTATGGAATAAATATCTCACTCAAATAGGAGTTTTGCATTCCCAAATAATAGATGAGTTTTTTCATGGGGGATTTGGAATAAATCAAGAATAAATCAAGAAAATCAAGAACCAAGAGTTGAGTCTTGATCTAAAAATAATAGTTTTCCCTAAAATCTAGGGATGAGGTGCCCTTCTTCTCTATGTGGCCAAATTAGGTGAAATAAAGTGTAAATGAATGTATTAACCAAGATCTAGGAGTCTAAGATAGGTATAAACTAATGTAAGTTAGGGTGATGCTCCAACACCCCCCCCTTAAGCCTAACTGTAATGACAAAAATTTTGAGTCCCGACAACTTGGCCATTTTAGATACTCATTACATAAAATAACTCCTCATGAAAAGAGGAAAGAGGGAAAACCTCATGGGAAAAAAACCCCCCTCAAAAGAGGGAAAAAATGTTGAGTCGCCAAAAGTGACCTACTCAGTTGTCTCGACCACTCCAAGCATAGCCCTCAGTTCTGAAAATTTATTTTTAGTGAAGGACTTGGTGAAGATGTCTGCAACCTGCTGCTCTATGGGGCAGTACTGCAGTGAAATGACTCTGTCATGGATCAACTCAAAGATGTAATGCATGTGATGAACTTCCCATCTGTGAGAAGCGGTAATGGCCAAAACTAGTCGAATGGAGTCCATTTTTGCATCAGGTGCAAATTTCTCTGTGTAGTCTATGCCATGTACCTGTGAGTATCCTTTTGTGACAAGTCAAGATTTTTACTTGCTGATATCACCGTATGTAGAAATTTTTTTTGATATATCCATCGGCATCGAACAAGCTTTCTTCCTTTCAGAAGTGGAACCAAGTCCCATGTGTTGTTGTCCATAAGAGCAAACTACTCTTCATCCATGGAATACTCCCAGAGTGGGTTTCCAACAGCCTCAGAGTGTGAATTTGGATCTGAACCAAGTGACATATAGAAATGTATGGGAAGAAAACTTTCTGTGGCAGCGAGGGCTTGAGGAGCCCCAAAAAACTGTGATCTAGTCCTTCTTGTATTCGTAGGATCACCGACTAGTTCACCCTCATCTTGCAGGGTTTTCTCTGCACAAGTTGGCAACTGAGTTGGAGAATCCATGACCTGATCCTCATACTCTATATCAAACCCAAAATTATTCTCTGATGGCTTCTCTGAAGTGCTCGAAGAATTTTCTGACTCCTCCTCATCAGTGACAACAAGCGGTTCCTCGGCAGGGTCTTCTGAAAAATCATGCAGTGATTCTTCTTCAAACTTCACACTTCGAGCTTGAATGAACTTTTTAGTGTGATATTCTAGCAATATATATCCTTTGACGACTTTAGTATATCCAACAAATATTCATTCAACACTTTGAGGCTCCAAATCCTTCCTCTTATCTGTCAGAATGTGAGCCCATGCTCGTGAACCAAAAATACGAAAGTGCGACACTTTCAGTTTCTTACCGGTCCAACATTCAAAAGGAGTGGTGCCTTTGAGTGATTTGTGAGGAAATAGGTTCTGAATGTATGCTTCACAATTAATAGCTTCAGCCCATATCTTGGGAGCTAATGATTTCGACTGTAGCATACAATTGGTCCTCTCTTTTAAGGACCGGTATTTCCTCTTCGCAACACCATTTTGTTGTGGTGTATATGGCACTATGTGTTGTAGTTGTATATCTGCATCAATACAAAGTTGTTGCAAATATTTATTGACATACTCCCCCGCATTATCAGTATGGAGTATATTAATCTTACACCCATACTCATTCTCAGCAAGTGCTTTAAATTCTATAAGGCATTCAAATACTTCTGATTTTAATTTCAAAAAAAATACCCAAGTAAAGCGAGAGAAATCATCTATGAAGGTGAGTACATATTGAGCCTGAATGATTGAAGGCTGTGGGAATGGGCTCATGATGTCACTGTGAATCAGCCCAAGATGTGAATAATCTCTCTCTGCCTTCCCTTTGTCAAAAATTTTCTCTGGATTCTTGCCAAGAATGCATCCTTGACATACATTGCTTGTGAATTTAATAGCTGACAATCCTTCTACCATGTTTTCCTTGTTGAGTTGATGCAAGTACTTATAGTTTATATGGCCAAATATTTCATGCCATAACCTTATGATATCATTAGATTGTGATAGAAATACAGTGCTAATATATTTAGCAACAAAGTGAGAGAAGAAATACAAATGAGAAACGTCATCTGCAATTCCATGTGCAAGTTGTGAGCCTGTGGAAATGTCGGTAATCACTATGGAGTTTGGAGTGAACTCCACCTTCTTTCCAGAGCCGGAATGAGTGATCTGATATATCAAGAGAAGATTTATGGATAGTGAGGGAATATGAAGCACATTTTTGAAGCATCCCCCTTCAAGATCAACAATTCCTTCTCCGCACACCTTTGCGGGTGTAGCATATCCCAAGTAAATTGGGGATTTGGTGCTTTCTTCGATGGAAGAAAATTCATCTTTTGATGCAGAAATATGGTTCAATGCACCTGAATCAAGGATCCAATATGATGGAGTGGATGTAAATCCATTGAAGCATGACCATCTCATGCTCTCCCTCCCATTCTGTTATCATCTTTCTTCTTTGCATTTTCGAGCACCGTGAGATTGTGTTGTTGCAATTGCTTAGCCATCTCATCGATAGTCTTCCTCATGCAATTTTCTTTGGCATGAAAAAATTTGGAACAGTAGTTGCAAATTATTTTGTCCTTCTTCTTCTTACCCTTAGGCTCAAAAGAGTTATTTGAAGATTGTGCGGATCTCTCCTTCTTCGATTCAGAAAATTTACCCGTTCCTTTTTTCTTGTCTTTTCCACTGCTCTTTGGAGCATTAGTAGCCGCAAGTGCTTGGTTCTTGGAATGCTTGATGGCACCCATTTGGACTAAATTAGCTTGATCTTGAGTCAATGCTGCAATGAGATCATTCAATGGAGGCATTTTCCATTTTTCTTGAGTCAATTTAGATGCTTGAAAAGATGACACAAATACGGAATATTCAGGGCCTAATTTCGAGAGAATTGAAAGGATGAGTTGTTCTTCCTCTTTCATGACTCCACATGCATTAATTTCAATGAGGAGGGATTTGAAATTGGTGAATAATTCTTGCAGGTTGATAAAATGAATTTGACTTAATGATATGAGTTCATTCTCCAATTGATGCACTCTCATTGCATCCTGCTTGCCGAATAGTCCTTCCAATGTGATCCAGACCACATCGGGAGTAGTGGATCTACTGACATGAAAGAGGAGATATCTGGAAATTGATAAGCATATCATCCCAATCACTTCATCTAATTTATTGAAATACTTTATCTTCTCCGCTGCAGCAGTCGGTTCTTTCACCATTCCCATTGTTACCCTGTAAAGCCCTTTTCTTCGGAGGAGCAGAGAGATCTTTGTCTCCCATTCGAAGTAATTGAAAGGATTTAGAATGAGTTTTGTGGGATGAGAGAGATGATCCATTGTTGCTTTCTGCACCTCCTGATGATCTATACCTGAAAATAAAACCGTGTGCAATCCACTGGATTCAATCTAGCTCTGATACCATGTAGAATTCCTGCAGAAACCCTGATAGATCTAGAATTCTAGTTAAATTGAACACATACAATTTGCTGATATTCAAGAGATGAGAGAAATTTTTTTCTCCATAAATCAGAGAATTATATTAATCAAAAAAATGAATATACATGAGTAACCATCCTCAAAAAGAAGAGAGGAGGTGAATATATAGAATTTCCAACATAGAAATTCTAGTCAAAAAAAGCTAGAAATAGCTAAAATAGGT
>SNQJ01S0182518.1:1071-16602 GCA_010110895.2 Picea sitchensis | reverse complement strand
AAATACGGAATATTCAGGGCCTAATTTCGAGAGAATTGAAAGGATGAGTTGTTCTTCCTCTTTCATGACTCCACATGCATTAATTTCAATGAGGAGGGATTTGAAATTGGTGAATAATTCTTGCAGGTTGATAAAATGAATTTGACTTAATGATATGAGTTCATTCTCCAATTGATGCACTCTCATTGCATCCTGCTTGCCGAATAGTCCTTCCAATGTGATCCAGACCACATCGGGAGTAGTGGATCTACTGACATGAAAGAGGAGATATCTGGAAATTGATAAGCATATCATCCCAATCACTTCATCTAATTTATTGAAATACTTTATCTTCTCCGCTGCAGCAGTCGGTTCTTTCACCATTCCCATTGTTACCCTGTAAAGCCCTTTTCTTCGGAGGAGCAGAGAGATCTTTGTCTCCCATTCGAAGTAATTGAAAGGATTTAGAATGAGTTTTGTGGGATGAGAGAGATGATCCATTGTTGCTTTCTGCACCTCCTGATGATCTATACCTGAAAATAAAACCGTGTGCAATCCACTGGATTCAATCTAGCTCTGATACCATGTAGAATTCCTGCAGAAACCCTGATAGATCTAGAATTCTAGTTAAATTGAACACATACAATTTGCTGATATTCAAGAGATGAGAGAAATTTTTTTCTCCATAAATCAGAGAATTATATTAATCAAAAAAATGAATATACATGAGTAACCATCCTCAAAAAGAAGAGAGGAGGTGAATATATAGAATTTCCAACATAGAAATTCTAGTCAAAAAAAGCTAGAAATAGCTAAAATAGGTGTCATAAGCTAAGGGAGACCACATAGTTTGACCTAGACCACTAAAGATACATCTCACACACTCATTAATGTCCATAAGAGTCAAGTGATGCACATTAGCTCACTTAATCTCACTTAACTAACAAGAGAAGAAGTTCCAACTCACTTCACTGACTCGAAATAGTAGTTACTAATAATAGTAACGACAAAAATCATTAATTAAGGAATAAATCTCTCACTCAAAGAGGAGGTGTGAATTCCCCAATAATAGATGAGTTTTTACATGGGGGATTTGGAAAAAATCATGAATAAATCAAGAAAATAAAAAATAAATCAAGAAAATCAAGAACCGAGAGTTGAGTCTTGATCTAAAAATAGCAATTTTCCCTAAAATCTAGGGATGAGGCACCCTTCTTCTCTATGTGGCCAAATTAGGTGAAATAAAGTGTAAATGAATGTATTAACCAATATCTAGGAGTCTAAGCTAGGTATAAACTAATGTAAGTTAGGGTGATGCTCCAACAACCAGAGGCTTGACCAAAATGTGCTGAGGAACCGATTGTCCCGATATGAGAAAATGGTTTGTGGGATCCAAAAGTGTACCCAGACATGCTCAAATAAGAGAAGTGGCCTCTGTGGTGATTTTCTTCTTGCAGGCGGCTAGAATATCCATCTTGGAAAAGCGATCAACAACCAAAAAAACATAAGGATTTGCCCCTCTAGGTGGACGGGAGGCCCGACATGTAGTCCATCGAGATGGATTCCCACGACTTGTCAAGAGTAGGAAGAGGGGTGTACAGGCCTTGTTTCTTAGTGGTTAGTTTGGAAATAGTGCAGGAGGTGCATTACCTAATATACTTGCCGACATCCTGTCGAAGTTCCGGTCAGTAGAAATGTTTCTACAACACTGCCACTATCTTTTCGATGCCAAAGTGTCTTGCCACCTGAATGTAGTGATATTCCCAAATCATCTTCGTGCACTCTCTTGATGGAATGCATAGATGTCCCAGACGAAAAAACATCTCATCCTAAAGATGGAAATTAGTGACCACTGAGTTTTCTCCCAACATTTGGTAGGTGGTGGAGAAGTTAGGGTGTGTCTCATAGAGGTGGGGCCATTCGGAGGTCTCATGGCAGTAAGAGTCTAGCACCGTGGTGAGTGTCATGACTCGAGGTCGGCTGAAGAAATCAACAAATAGGTAGGTAATTTCTATTTTATACTTGATGTTGAGGTGGAACTGATGTAAGTATGTGGACCACTTATGATGGAGGTCATTCTTCAATTTTCCTTGGGTTTTCATGAACTGTAGTGGCTTGTGATTAGTGTGGATGACTGTCTCCTTCCCTAGAATGTAATGTTTCCACTAGTGGCAGGCTTTCACAATGGAGTACATTTCTTTTTTGTAATTAGGGTACTTATAGACAAAATTTGATAGTGTCTCACTGTGATACGCCATGGGGTGGTTGTGTTGAGTGATAACGATGCCCAAAACATAGTCTGAAGAATCTTTCTTGATCTCAAAGGGATGTTGCAAGTCCGGTAATGAAAGTATTGGGGATAAGCACAAACGCTGCTTCAATTCATCGAAGGCTTATTGTTGGTACAAGCCCCACACAAATTTTTTGTTACTGCCACCCCTGGTTACTTGGATAAGGGCCCATGCAATATGAGAGAATCCCAACACAAAATTGCGATATAAATTGGCGAGGCCCAACAATATCCAAATACCAGTGAGTGTGGTTGGGGCTAGCCAGCCACGAATGACCTATTTCTTAGTTGGATCCACATGCACACCATGTTGATCAACTATGTAGCCTAAGTAATGGACCATGTCCATTTCAAAGGATCATTTTTCCAAGTTTTCATATAGTTTGGGTTGTTGTAGTGTGTGCAGAACCTATTGAATATGTTGCAAGTGTTCTGGCCAAGTCTTGTTGTATATGAAGATGTCATCTAGACACACCACTAGAAAAGTACTGGTGAAATGTCACAGGATATCGTCCATCATCCTCATAAAAGTTGTTGGAGCATTAGTCAAACCAAAGGGCATGACCAACCATTCAAAAAGACTTTCTTTTGACTTGAAGATGGTCTTCCATACATATGTTTGTTCTATTGGGACCTGGTGGTAGCCAGACTTCAAATCAATCTTAATGAAGTATTTGTCCCTCGTGAACTGATCAAGGAGGTCGTTTATTTAGGGAATCAGGTACCATTTTTAGACTATGATTTTATTCAGAGCCCAGTAATCAATGCAGAGTTGCCATGTACTATATTTCTTCTGCACTAGTATGATTGGTCTCCCACAAGGTGATGAGCTGGGATGGATGTGCCCCTTATGGAGAATTTATTATATCTACCTCTTGATCTCTTCATTTTCTAACAGAGATCAGTGGTAGATTGACCCATTGGGTAGTGGTGCGCCTGGGGTCAGATCGATGGGGTTCTTTACTTGGAAGTGCAGAGGTACCCTGATAGGAGAGGCAAATATATCTGAGTGTTCTTCCATGACCTTATCTACTTGCTTATGTTTTCTGGAGAGATTATTCAAGGAGGCCTTAGATGTGGCTATGATCTCTCACTTTCTCTAAGAGTGAATCATGAAGAAGAGAAGAAAAATTTCCCAGTCTCAAAGATGACCTTCCTGCATTTCTTAGTAGAGATCAAGGAAATAACACTAGGAGGGACTACCTCGAGTATCCTATAGAATTTCTTGTTCAAAGTAATAATAACACTACGAGGCCTAGACTCATATATAACATGACGTTTCCATAAATAAGGTTGGCCCAAAAGAAAATTGCAAACATAGAGAGGAGAAACATCACACAATACCTCATCTTTGGAGGGCTTGATGTCGTATGACAGTTGACACTATTGGTTGATGCGAAGATCACTTCCTTGGCACAACCATCCAATGGTGTAATACTATGGGTGTGACATTGTCAGTAGGGTTAGCTGCTTGAAGACCTCTACTGAGATGAGGTTCTTATGGATACTGCTATCAATCATGAAGTGTAGCAGGGTGCCTTTTACCCACATCTAGGAATGGAAAAGGTGCTCACCTTCTTATGGCTCATCTGGTGCACCAGTCTGGAGCTTGGTGGTAGCAATGATGGAACTGTGTTTCACATCAATGATCTTTCTTCCCCTTTCTGGTTCTGACTCAGATTCAGAACCCGCATCTAATTCAGAGGCTTTCACTTTAGCCACCAGCAACTGCTTTGAGAGAAAATCAACATTGTTATGCCAAGGGCTCTTATGGAAGTCACACCACTCCCCAGTATCCTTATTTTTCATTAGGGTGTCCTTATTTTATTGTAGCTTGGGCTGGTTGTCTTAATACTATCCATATTTGTTGTATCCTTTGTTATGTAGGTTGGGGCCACCCTTTCTTGGTTTTTGTTGTGCAGGGTTCTGAGGCCCTAATTGTCGCAACTTTTGTTTGAGCTTCTACTTGTTTTTAATTCCATATTGATAGGCCATGCCCAAGGATGAGATGTAAATAAATTACATTTTGGTATGGATGTATCTATGCAGAGCATTGTGATACTTGAGCACCAGATTCCACTCTAAATATTTGATAACAGCTTGGTGCACAGGGTATAGAAGATATTTGTTAAATATGGCACTTCTTGGTCTCTTTTTTGTTTTTGGCCCTTAACCAAGTTTTGAGGAAATCTCGAGCAGGTTTGACCACTTTTTGGAATTTGACGTAGTGATCGAGGGAGGTGCGCCCAGGCAAAGTTGAGATCACGGATCTCACTTGTTTTCCAAACTTTGTGGACACAACAAGGGGTTTCCCTAGGGTTTTTGTAATGGGTTAAGGGATGTCGGCCCAGGGGTTTACCCTTTTTTAGGCCTGATTGTAAAAGTATAAATAAGTAATATTGTAAGGTACAAGGATTAGAGAAGCGATGTAAGATACTTAGAGAGTGAAGTCTAAGTGGCTAAGTGAAAGTAGTTATGAGTGCTTTGTGCAACAAAATGTGTATGTAAGGCTTTGTGCTCAATAAAGGAGTTGGCTTTGTGCCTTGACCTAATTTTGGGAAGGAGGATTTGGTGCTCAGTGCACAGATCTCATGTCCTCTACGAAGATTGGCTCTGTGTATTAGTGCATAGGTGTAGATGAATGTAAGAGATTGAAGAATAATAGAGAAGACGAAGCAGTTGGTGGACGTAGCCCCATACTGGGATACATTTATTTTTCGGCTTCGATTGGGCTCACTACATTTATTTTTTTCCATATACCAGGTATGTCTGAGTCAAATTTTCTGAAAAGAACAATGAAGTTTCTGAAAACAACGATTAGTTAACCCACAAATCATGAAAACAAAACATACGACCAGAGAAGAAAATACAAAGAGAACCAAATAATCTGCAGCACATTCAAAATTTGAAAGTCATTGGTATCCTGCATGCTTCTTGAAGTCTCCATGAGGAGGCCCGTGGTTTGGAATATAATAGTCCTGCTAGGAAGTGTGAGGACCATAGAGAGTCATGGTGCCCTTGATATTATCATCGGTCAACTGACACTTTAATTTTCTGCAATAAACAATGGGGAACATGACAGAGCCATGAACCTTGGAATGGTCCAACCCAATCAGATGCCCTATCTCATGAAGCACCACCATCTCAAGGTCCACAATGTAACTATGATTTTTCATGGACATGTTCACCATCCAAACCTTAGCCCTGTCAAAGTGAAATCCCCCATCCTTCAATGGAAACATGTGTGCCACTCTACAGAGAGGCTCGTCGAAGGGCGTTCTGTCTCTGTGGTCTCCTGCAGGGAACTAAATATTTATATTTTCCCCTTCAAAGTCATGGGTCTATTGGAAATTCATGGGAACAATAGAGGCCCACTTCCAGAAGGTGGAAACCATTGCTTACCTAATGTCGTTGTTGGAAAGGATGGTAGACTCGGGGAGGTTGGAGAAGGCATACATCAGATTTCTTGTGGTATGTCACATTTTTTTACAGCCCATAACCTTCCATATCTGGGCCTCCAGTTGGGTAGTCAATCGAGTTCCACTGTGTCTCGATAATCTTTCTTCGGGAACTTTGGTAAATATCATGAGATCCAAGCCATATCGAACGTCTTCCCTTCCACATCTGGGGACTCGAAGAGTGTCCAAGGTGGCTCTGTCTAAAATTCCTGTCACAAAAATATTGAAGCTTCTTTGGTACAGACGGAGTGCCACCTCCAGGTGGTCATCAAAAAGAGTTGTGGGTGGTGTGTCATCTTGGTCGAGACGCGGGAGATATCTGAATCTTGCAAGAAATATCTTCAAGTCCATGAGTCATATGTGTGTGTCTCCTTTATTCAAGTTGCTCAACACGTCAAATGTTGAATCAACAATGATAAGATCCCCTTGCTTCTTCATTGGCTCGATCGGGACTCTATGGATGTTATATACTTGTTCGTGGGAAGAAGTTGTCTTTTCCATCAATAATGCCACCCTAATAGCAAAGGCTATCAACCCTCTACACACATATTGTATTCTCTCCATTAATAATTTCCTTGAAGATGATAATACTGATTTCACATTTGTGTTCTCCGCTCCCTTCCATCGCTACTTTATAATTCAAAATTTTTGGTTAGATACAACTCCCGCCTCTCTAAGTTATATTGTCAGAAAAACTTTATGATTATTTTAATCTTCCAAATGGTCTATATATATATATATATATATATTGGTCACATTAATAAATTAATTGACTTGAAATTCAAATGGAAAATGATATTTGAAGAAAATTAAAGTAACGTTTATCTTACCGGAAGGGGTCTCCAAACTAAAACAGGAGATAAATAAAAATAAATAAAAATGGAATCTACCAATTGAAATTGAAAGGTCATTTTCCATGATATATTCTCATTCATTTTATATAATATATTCATATAAGAATGTCTTTCTCAACTTTCTCCCAACTCCCAATGAGTTTCGTTTGGTCCTTGATTTTATGAGATAATCTCATCCTTCTTGTTCATGTTCTTGAGAATCCATAATTGAAGCTAATGGGATCAGAATGTTCTATGGATCGATTGTAAGATCTTTTCAATTAGAAGGTTTTAAATATTCTTTCATTTTTCATTTCCAAGTTCCATTATGTTTTAATAAATAAATAATATTGTTGAAACTACAAATGGTTTGGCTGGGACTATGTGAGTTTTTTTACTATAATTATAAAGTAGAAATAACCACATTTAAGTAAAAAGTGGTTTATATAGGTCTATCGACCTCATTAATTTTGAAGGGTGGAAAATGATGATCTACTTATATCAACCACTTTTTACTTAAATCAAGCTTGTAATATCCCAAATGGATATTAAATCTCTACTAAACTTGTATGTAGTAGATATGATATGCTTTGGGTGGTTGAATGGGATATTTAGGTTTCTGATTGCTTTTGATAACTTGAATTTAACATGAGTGGTGATTTTGCATGTGGTTTTATGTGGAATAACTTGTTTAAGATATATTGAATAGTTAAGCAATTACAATAATGTCATGCATGTACAAAACTTCACACACAGACTGCATGCATGTAAAAATAACCCAACCAATATTTAGTTAGACCTTCAAATTCCTAGATCTATACTAGAATACTAGTAAAAGAATGGAACAATACCTAGAACTAACATGCGTCTCTAAATCGTTGGTAGGTAATCCCAATCTGTCACACACATGAGTTTACTATTGCATGCAATGATGGATCTGTTGTTGGATGATGAATCTAATGCATGCACGAGAAAGACTCCTTTGAATCTGATGAGATTTGTCCCAATGAAGTTGCCTTCTTCCCTAGAAGACTCACCCTTGATGGATCTGTTGCTTCTAGGATATTGTATCTCTCTATCACTGTCAAAGGTAATCTATCCAAATGTTAGGAATGCTTTCATGTCGGCTAACACTGAAAGAGTCTCCAAAGTAGATTCCATCGTCAGAATCTGATGGAACCTATCTCGAATGGAGTGCCTTAAGTCCCTCTATGGTTCGAAAGTAATCTGGCTCACTAGCCCTCTTGATGAGTGGATCTGAGAATTTGTGATCTATCTGAGCTATCTATCAAATACATTTCAACTCCACTGACTAAATGTGACTCCCTGATGGATAGAAGGCTTAGAAAAATGTGTTAGATGGCTCATATGAAGCACCTTCCCTTATATCAAATGGGTCGTGAGGGTTTAGGTTCGGTAGGCCTCCTCAAGAAGAGCGACCCACTATACCTCTGATGTCTCCTCTAGAACTCACGCTAGAATCTGACTATTGGAGCTAGATCTCTAATCTCCATGATCAATTTGACTATAGATATGTAATGAAAGAAATGAAAAACTTGTGTGGTCTCCTTGTCTCTCTAGGGTTTGTCTCTCAACACTGAATCCATGTTGATGAATGTAGCTATGTGAGACATTCTCCAACTTACAAACCTATGAGGTGTGGATCACTGCAACTATGTGAAGCCTTTCTCTCAGCTTACAAACCTTAGAGAAAGCCCCTAAGAAGGGTACGTGGTTCCTACCTAAGACAGAGCTAGGAATGTAGAGATGAACTCCTCCATTCAGACAGTGAGAATAAATATAGATGATTATCCAGTGGGAAAGGTGATCTGATGAGTTGGACGTGCCTGTGACTGAGCACAAGGTGAATGTGTGAAATCCCAAAGTGATGGGTGCATCATCATGTGAACAGAAATGAAGATGATATGTTAATCCTCCTCTGAGTAGTAGAGTTGATGAAAAAACTCCAGATGATTATCCTGTGTGAGGGAGTGGGAAAGAAGATATGTAGAGTCGACTTGCCTGTGGATGAGCATAGGTGAATGTGTGTAGATCTAGTTCTTCTATGTAATGCAGTGAGCCAGAGCTATGAGATACCTATGGATGTTCCCCTCATGGATGAGCACTAGTGGGTGTATCATATCCTTTTCTATATGTTGTTCAAGAGTTAGACCTTTCTGTAACCCTAATTGTTATGTAAAGGGTACAGGTTGGCCCCGCATTAATGTGATTAATAATAAATGTAAAAGATAATTAATATTGTAAATATTAATTATAATAATAATAATAATATATTATAAAGTGAATTAGAGACGTCGGCCCTGTTGAGCCAATAGATGCCTTTTTTAATTTGACAAAGTATAATATAAGTGAGGGATGATTCCCCATTATGGAATCATATCATACTTGTGAGTTTGGAAATTTCAGCAAGTACACTTCTTTGGAAAAAAGGTGCGCACCTTTCTTGGGATTTAGATTTATAGGGTTTAAGCACCCTTTTGTTTGTTATGTCATTCTTGGAGGTGAATATATTTCTCTTGAATAATATAGAAAAGGATTTGGCTTGGTTTTAGTCCCTTGTTGAGAAGGGTTTCCCATGATACTTCTTATGTTCTTGTGCATGGTGTTTCTTTTTGTGATCTTGGTTGTTGCAACATTATTTTTTATGGTTAATTGAAATGATAAAATGGAATGAACTTCATGCTTAACCTGGCTTATGAAAAATCAACATGGTATCAAATCATAGGTCTTGAAGAACCCATTGCACAAGCATCTACCAATCTCCTCTCTCTTATGCAGAACTGTACGACCCTCCTAGGGTTTCCATAAAATCCATACGAATTTCCTTTATGAGGTGTTTCAACCCTTAAAAACTTGAACGTTGGGGATATTTTTGGAATAGGAGAGTATGGTCTCCCCCATTTCATCTCCAAAGACTCTCAGAGTGACATTCCGAGCATTTTAAAATTTTGGCCCTAGGGTTTCTAGGGTTTCGCTAATTTCTTCTGAAATTTCAGAATTAGGGTTTTTGCAAACTCATTGAAGGAGATCTTCAATTCTCCAGTGTTATCCTATCTCTCAAAGGCTTGTTGTTGGAAGTCATAAGTCCAATAAAACCTAAAAGTGCTAGCCCAGCCTAGCCGTTAGGTTTTCTAGCCTAGTTAAAAAAAGGTTATGAAGAATCTAAAATTATGATGAACAAAAACTATTATGGAAGATAAGAATTATTGTGGGTAATACAAAAGGGTTTACCAGAGACAACTATCAATGAATGTAAGGAATATGATGTCAGGACAAGGAAGCCAATCACCTACTCAATCCCTTACATTGAAGGTCTAGCTTCAAAATAACAAAGATGACAAAAGGTGACACTGTGACTATCTTTTCCATGATAAAAATGTCATAGGATAGAGATCAGCCAAGAGCCATTGGAGAAATCATATCAACATCCTCAGGTATGCACTTGTATGTATTATTTGTATCATTGTCATGAGTGAAATTGTAGGAGGAATGAACCTTTGCTGAAGTCATGGATCCAAAGGGATATCAGTGCATTCAGAGAAACAACACACTCAAAGTAAGGACTCTAGGTTTGATTGTTGTAATTGTCATTCGTCTAACATATAACTCTAAAAGTTTGCTACATTACAAGTAGGTGTTGTAGTTGTGACAATATTCCTTAAAATTGTTTTGATTCTAGATATGTACTCATTATTCTCCTTTAGGAGATATTCTTGTGTTGGTTCTTTTTGTTTTCTTGTTCCAGATAGGTTAACAAGAAAAGAAGATGATTATCCTTCAAAGGGAGTCACTTGACTTAGAAGGAGCCTGTAACACCTAGGTTTTGAACCCCCCATTTTAATAATGTATTGTTACAATACTGAGAGGCCCGAGTTCCCAAACAATTATTAAAGGGCCAGTATGTCCAATAAATGTAATGCTTCGATCATCATTAATAATAAACACATCGTTGGCTACTAGACAGATAAGGACTAGAGTTATAAGGGGCTACAATTCCATAAGAGAGGGGGATTGGAAGGATAAATGTTTATTCCTATGTTAATTACCTTTTTGTCTAAGGAAGGGGATCGGTTACGTGAGCTTCTTGGGGAGGACAAGAGGTTCTTGATTTCCCCATGAAATACTTAAACCCGCCCATGGTCCAATTATGGGATTGGTCATTAGCTCATGCACTCCGTCACCTTTGCGTTAACCCATTCTTTCCCTCACGCACTCACATGAACTCACCTACCTCCTCCATCCATCCTCACCTGCGTCTTGGCCTCGGGAAGGGGGACTGAACTACTAAAGAATTATCCACGGGATAGTTGGTTGTAATGGTCACTGGTGTGATCCAGTCGGGCCTTGAGGCATGCATGTCTGAGATGCAGTGGCCTGTGTCCAGCGTTGCTCACAGCAGCGAGCCCTAAGAGTTCCAGCATTGGGATTCTAGACTAGTTTTGATAGAGAGCTAAATAAGGAGAAGGACTGCCTGAGGGACTCCATGGCAGAGAAAGGTCAAGGTTCATTCTATCGGGTGGTGCAAGATGGGTAGAAGATAACTGGGTACTTGGATTATTGTGGGTGTTGGAGAGCCTGTGAGATATTTAGTGATAACTGGTTTGGGGAATCCAAGTAACACTCTGGAACCATCCCTTTGGATTCATATCCCTGGCTCAGGGGTGACGATGTTGTTGATATTTGGAGTAGTAGTGTCTATGGTTGGGTGGAACATCCTTGGTCTACAACCAGTTGGTGTCATCTTTCATAGAGATAAGTGCTCTCTATTGTGATATTATTATCTGTGTATGAATTTTTCTCTAATGTATATTTAATCATCGTTAATTGAATCTTTAGAATATGCATGCTTGCTAGATATTATTGTGCATCTCATTAATTTTGTTGTCTTATGCATCCCTAATAAATAAATAAGGTATCAGTATGAGAAATAAGTCCAAGGGTGGGCTTACAGGTAGCATACCTCGCCCTGTGGTTGGATGGGTATGTTACAGTTTGGTATCAGAGCCTCTGGTTGAAACATCGAGCCGGTATGGGCTAGGTTTGTTGTTCAGAGTCTCTTGGTCAAGATTGAACTCTGACTGTGAAGTTGAAAATCTTAGGAGGAATGGCATTGTAGAAGCTACGCAGGAGAAGAAACACCATAGATCCTCTGTAGGGGTTTGAAGGATTGTGACCGTCCCCTTCGAATCTGAGAACGATCACCACTGTAGGATCAAGAGATATCTGGGATCGTTTGATTGGAGGGCATGTAAATCTGGGTTGTCAGACCCAGAGGTAAGTGCATGGGATTTAACCCTTTGGAAGTGCACAAGGTAAGCAATATCATGAAGTCCAATTTAGTGAAAGGATCAGAGTCATTGATCAAAGGAAAGTGTGGATCATTGATCTAGTCCCAAGAAAATCACGAGTTTGGATATCGAGAGAAGAGAGGTGAGCAGTCCTCCAACTTCGCGACATGCGAAGTCCCGAGTTCGCAAAGGAAATCTCAATCGTTGGAGCATGAGGAGATTTGGACTGTTGATCTAGTCACGAATAATTTCACAAGACACGAAGGGGGAGAGAAGAACCATCGGATCACGGGGATTGTGGGTCATTGATCTGACGTGAGCGCAAGTTCGAGAGTCAGAAGAAGGGAGACAAGAAATATTCTGACAACATGAAGCACGAAGTCGTGAAGCACTCGGGAGATTTTCCCCAAGTCATAGCAAGGAGTCACATTGATGAAGGTTAAGGGAAGGAGCTAGCACTCTCTAGGCTCTAGTTCGAGAGTTCGAAAGTTGGGAGAGTCAAGGTTGGCTCATATGCAAATACCTGACACACGAAGTTACGAAGCTCCCGTGAGATTAGCCCTGGGTCATAGTCGGAGGTCACATTGGTGAAGGATAATAGAGGAGCTAGCACGCATTAGGATCCAAGTCATAGAGTTGGGGTTGGCTCATATGAAAACACCTGACACATGAAGTCGCGAAGCACCTTTTGGTTAGGTGAGTGGTCACAACCACGGTTTCTAGTCGTGGTCATCTAGGTAGGTGGTTTGAAGGAAGTGCCTACGTAGGATGAAATTCTGTGTCAACCTAGGGATAACAGGACACTGCTATTTTCAGAGAATGGGATATGATCTCCATGAACAAGAATAAGAAAGAGACCTGTAGCATGGTTTGGCATTTTTTTTGTTTATCATACGCATAATTCTAACAAAATGGTCGCTTGCACATTTTGTAGAATTAAGGGGATTAATCACATCAACTCAATATGCATATTGAGGAAATGGAAGAAGGCAAGGGAGCCTCCAGTCATGATAAGGGGGGAAAATGCTAGAATACCAGAGCTGGTAATGCTGATACAGAGTCCAATTGACACAAGGGAAAAGGAGAGTAGGAAACATTGATAGAAATGGTAAGGAACCTGAAGATGGAAGTGCAGAGCTACAAAGAAGAAAATGAGACACTGATGAGAGAGAAAAGTTAGATAAATGCTCGATTGTTGCAGAGCTTAGATTAGTTGCAGAGGAAAACAAAGAAGGGATCAAACTCAAGAAAAGAGGAAGAAGGCATGTGTCATGAAATAAGAAATGTTCATGGAAGATCTAGTTATTCCAGAAGTGCTAGAAGAGCTCATGAACACCACTCACCTCCTCACTCATAAATAAATTTTTATGCATCGAATGATCCCATAAGTAGTCTAGAAGTGTCCCCTGTCAGACAAAAAATAAGGAAGCAAGAGGTATATAGTTTTCAAGGAGATCTCAGGAAGCTCAAGCCACCTTCCTTCAATGGTCAAAGAGAAAGGGAGGATGATGCCGAAGCATGGTTTCTTGGGAAACAGGAGATATTTTCAGTTGCATAAAAATTAATCAAACCTAGAAGCCAGGATTGCCACCCACCATTTACATAGGAAAGTTGCAATGTGGTGGGACCAACTGAAGCAAGTGGAACATGTTAATGAAAGTAGGATCACTTGGAAGATGTTAAAGAAGTACTTCCAGAAGGAGTACCTCTCAGAGAATTTGTATGAAAAGAAAATGCAGGAGTTCTTTGACCTCATGTTGGAAAGCATGACTATGGCAGTGTACGAGAATAAGTTCTTGGGATTGTTAAAATATGTCAAGTTCATTGGTGATGAGAAAGTGAAAATACAGATATTTCTAAGTGGATTTCCAGCCTTTTATAAGGAAATGATCAAGTATGATGAGCCTAAGACCTTGACTGAGGCCATCAAGAAGGATAAATACATGTATGATCAAGTCCAGGGAAGAGAATATCTGCAGAAATCTTGGACGGACAAGAAGAATGAGAAATACGATCAGAGGAGGAAAGGATTCAAACTCTCCTTCAATAGGAATGAGCCTAATAGAAATCATCAAGATCAGTATTCTAAGGGGGATTCCAAGAAAGAAGATACCTTGGGAAAAAGGGGAAGACCATCAATCCAATGTTGGGGATGCAAGGAAGATCACCTATACAAGGATTTCCCACACAGAAAAGACAGAGTGAAGACTGTGCACCACATCCAAGAGGCTACAACAGTCAAATATATGGGAAGAATCTATGCAACTTTAAATGATCGACAAGCAAAGTACCAGTCCAATATGATCAAGGTGGAAGGTAAGATCATAAATCAACCTGTTACTATTTTGATTGATTCAGGAGCAATTCATTGTTACATTGATCCTAATATAGTGGATAGACTGCATTTGGAGAAAAGTAAACTTGGAAAGGAGAGTTTGGTTCAGTTAGTCACTGGAACCAAAAGAAGAATCCATGATATGGTCAGAAGTTGTTCCATAAGTCTTAATGGTGTGATTTTAAGAACCAAATATCAATATAGCATAGAAAAACCTTAGAAAAAGTACTCAACGCCTTGAAAAAGAGATAATTTTAGATAATAAGCCTCTTCGAGGGGGAAACCTCCTTTTACCCCACTTAAATGTTTAAGTACAAGATGATTCCAAATGAAAATGTCTCCTTGGTATATATAGGAGACTAGGAGGTATAATTACAACTAATGGAATAAAGTCGACATAAATAAAATAGCATTACTAATGTAATATGCCCCAATTAAGAGGTAATGAGCCAATATTAGGGCTTAACATGCCCCTCCCCTTGAGACAAGTGTTGTCCGCAATGCTTGAGTAACTCTGGATGCTTCTATATAAAAGACTCATGTTCCCATGTGGAATCTTCAGCTGGTAGTTTCCTCCATTTAATGAGATACTTTGAAATGGATCTGTTCCTCAGCTAGCGAATTCTTGTGTCAGTGATGGCTTCAGGATCCAATATGATTTTTCCTTCCTCATCAAGTTTTGGCAATATATATTGAACCGGGATCTTGTCGCCTATAACCTTAAGCATGAAACATGGAAAACTGGGTGTACTCGTGAAGATGCAAGAAACTCCAATTTGTATGCCATAGTACCAATATTTTGCAACACCTTATAAGGGCCATAGTAATTTGGTGATAATTTATTATCCTTCTTGGATTTCTTGAGGGACATATGTTTGTATGGTTGTAGTCTTAAAAACACCCAATCCCCTACTTCAAAACTTCTTTCACTACGATGTTGATCTACTTGTTGTTTCATGTGATTCTGTTCCATGGTTAGATTGTCCTTTAAGATTTGGAGAATTTGTTGTTGATTATCGATGTGATCTTCCACTGCTTGAACCGTAGATTTTTATTTTAGAGAATAAGTGATGGAAGGAGGGTGGTATCCATAAAGTGCCATAAATGGTGTCAGTTTTATTGCAGTATGAAAGGAAGTGTTATACCACCATTCTGCCAAGGGTAACCATTTGAACCATTGTGTTTGTTTATCAGAGACCAAGGAACGAAGGTAGCCTTCTAGACATTTGTCCACTATCTCGGTTTGTCCATCAGAATGAGGATGATAGGATGAGCTATGAGTCAATTGAGTACCCAAACAAGAAAATAATTATGTCCAAAAATGTCC
>SNQJ01S0182516.1:13304-32427 GCA_010110895.2 Picea sitchensis | reverse complement strand
CATCAGGGCTAGACATAAAGAGAATGAAGATGAAAAAACAACGAGATATATCAATGGGATGAGATATGAAATACAAGAGGAGATCAACATGATGTCTGTTAGTAAAGTCAAGGATGATTATCAAGAATCCTTGAAATCTGAAGAGAAATTGGCCAGGAAACAAATCCAACGAAGAAGAGGAGGAAATTCAAGCAGAGGTAAGGGAACCACTAGAGAGAAGTTCCAGAAGCCGAAGAATGAAGCTGACAAATAGAATAGTCACCATGAGAAAGGTGGAATTTATAAAGAAGGACAACATGGTGGAAGAAGCTCTTTTTCCAGAGGGAGAGGAAGAGGAAGATCCATAGGAGGTCAAGTTAGATGTTATACCTATGGAAAATCAGGGCACAAGTCTTGGGAATGTCCGGAGAGAAAGAAAGAAGGAGGAGGTGAAGAACACATTGCTGAAGCACAAAAGCATGTTGAAGTAGAAGAAGCAGAAAGGGGAAATAACCTCATGATGAGGAATATTCTTCTTACACAAGATAAGGAGATGGAGGAACCAATCCAGTGAACAATTCTGTTTAGAACTGCTTGCAAGATAAAAGACAGAGTTTGCAAGGTTATCATAGACAGTGGGAGAATTGGCAATCTAGTATCCACAGAGATGGTGGAGAAACTAGAGCTGAAGACAACTACACATCCAAATCCATACAAGGTATCATGGTTGTAGAAAGGACATAAAGTAATGGTAAGTCAACAATGCCAACTTGAATTTAAAATAGGAGGTTATAGGGATGAAATATTATGCGATTTAATTCCTATGGATGTTTGTCATATTTTATTAAGGAGACCATGGAAATTTGATAGAAAAGTTATTCATGATGGAAGAAAGAATACTTATACCCTAGAAAAGAATGGTAGGAGACATATGTTGTTACCCATAGAAGACAAAGAACAAAAGAGGGAAGATAGTTCAAGCATACTTCTCATGAGTGAGAAGGAACTCTTGAATGAATTCAAGAAGGAGAAAGAAATGCAATTTGTTGTAGTGAGGAATCTAGCTAGAGTTATCCTTACAAATACTTCTATGGAATATTTGCCTGAAGAAATCCAGGAACTGTTAGAAAAATTTGTTGATTTAGTAGTGGATGAGTTACCTCACTCATTGCCACCCATTAGGAGTATAAGCCATCATATTGACCTTATTCTAGGAGCTAGTTTACCAAACAAAGCAACTTATAGGTTGACACCTAGGGAGAATGAGGAAGTCAAAAATCAAGTCCAAGATTTGTTGGATAAATGTTTAGTCAGGGAAATCCTAAGCCCATGCGCAGTATCGACTGTGTTAAGTCCAAAGAAGGAAGGAGGATGGAGAATGTGTACAGATTCTAGAGCCATCAATAAGATAACCATTAGGTATAGATTTCCTTTACAGAGGATGGATGATTTGATGGATTGTTTGAGTGGAGAAAGCTAGTTTTCCAAGATAGACTTGAAGAGTGGATATCATCAAATAATAATGAGAGAGGGAGATGAATGGAAAACACCATTCAAGACAAATGAAGGATTGTTTGAATGGTTGGTCATGACATTTGGGTTGACAAATGCACCAAACACACTTATGATATTGATGAATGAAGTATTGAAAGAATTCATAGGAAAATTTGTTATAGTATATCTAGATGACATACTAATCTTCAACAAGACACAGAGAGAACACTTAAGACATATGACATCAGTGATGGAAAAATTGCTAATAAATATGAAGACAATTTCTTTTATGAAGACATAAACTTGGGTTTTGTGATTTATTCAAATGAAATGAATATGGATCCAAAAAAGGTGAGAGCAATCAGAGAATGGCCATCACCAAGCAGCATATTTGAGGTAAGAAGTTTTCATGGGCTAGCAAGTTTTTATAGAAATTTTATCAGAAATTTCAGTGGTATATGTGCACCCATGTTGGACACTGTGAGGAAGAAAAACAAGTCTTTTAGTTGGACAGAGCAAGCTAAAAAAATTTCAAAGTGTTGAAGGAGAAGATCACAGAACAACCAATTATGTTCTTGCCAGATTTTGGAAAAACATTTCAAGTGAGATGTGATGCAAGTGGATTAGCTATTGGAGCGGTCTTGAGTCAACATAATAGGCCAGTTGCTTATTTCAGTGAGAAGCTAAATGACACCAAGAAGAATTATTCCACATATGACAAATAATTTTATGCAGTGATTCAAGCTTTGAAGAAGTGGAGACACTATCTAATTCCTAAAGAATTTGTATTGTATAGTGATAATAAAGCTTTGCAGTTTATTACTAGGAAAGAAAAGTTGATTCAAAGACATGCTAAATGGGTAGAATTTATGCAGAATTTTACTTTTGTTATTAAACATATTGTTGGATATCCTAACAAAGTTGCCGATGCTTTGAGCAGGAAGAGTTTGATTGTACAAGAATTCCAAGTGGAGACCTTAGGGTTTGAACACCTCAAGGAGATGTATAAAAAAGATGCAGATTTTAAGGAAGCTTATGAGGCATGCAAGAATCCTTTGTTGGGAGATAGAAGCCCATGGACTAAATATTTGATCCAGGATGGATTATTGTTCAAAGGAAGCCAATTATGCATACCGAAATGCTCAATGAGAGATACCCTGCTGAAAGAGAAACACAACAGAGTTTTAGTTGGACATTTTGGTCATGATAAGACATTTTCACAATTGAGTAATTCGTATTATTGGTCGAGCATGATAGAAGAGGTGAAAAGTTTTGTGAACAAATGCAGAATTTGTCAATATGAAAAAGGAAGACAACAAAACACTGGTTTGTATCAGCCATTACCAATTCTAGAAAGGTCGTGGGATGCAATTAGTATGGATTTTTTTGGGGGATTGCCTAGAACTCAGAAAAGGAGTGATTCCATATTTGTTCTGGTGGACAGATTTTAAAAAATGGCACATTTCATACCATGCTAGAAAAAAAATGATACTACGCACATAGCCAATTTTTTTTGCAGAGAAGTGGTGAGACTACATGGATTTCCTAGGAGCATAGTCTCAAACAGGGACACCAAATTTGTAGGACACTTTTGGAGGAATCTATGGAAGAGGCTAGGGACAAAATTGTCCTTTATTTCATCATATCACCCTCAGACATATGTATAGAATGAATTAGTAAACAAGAGTCTGGGAAACTTGTTGAGAAGTTTAGTCATTGAGCAAGTTCGGAAATGGGATCAGATTCTGGCACAAGATGAATTTGCATTCAACAATTCAGTTAACAGGAGCACAGGAAAAAGTCCATATGAAATTTTGTATGGTATACAACCAAGAGAGATTACAGAGTTGAGATATATGAATCAAGATGAGTTTAGAAGTGTTGGAGCAAAGGATTTTGCAACATAAATGCAGAATCTCCATGACAGAGTCAGAGAACAGCTACAAAACAACAACCTGAAATATAAGAGCAGAGTTGATCAAAAGAGGAGAGAAGTCAAATTTGAAGTTGGCTATGAAGTTTTAGCTCATTTGAGAAAATAAAGGTTTCCAAGGGGAACATATAACAAATTGAAGATGAAGAATATTGGACCATGCAGAATTCTAAGAAAATTCATAGGCAATGCTTATGAAATTGTGTTGCGAGACAATGTTGGGATATCACCGATATTCAATGTTGCAGACCTGTATCCTTACAGGAGAGGTGAGGCAGGAGAATCAGATGATCAGAAAGAATTTCAATGGGAATAATAATTTCCCTCAACAGAAAAACCTTAGATGGAGAAAATCATTGAACAAAGAGCTAGAAAGAAGACCAAGAGGAAGACATATCTTAAATACTTAGTGAAATGAAAATATAATCCAATGGAAGATGCAATTTGGGTCATAGAACCTGATATTTTGAAGCATGAAAAGACATTGTAGGAGCTCATGGACAGGAGTATGATGTAGGAGCATTGCCTTCAAATTCAAAGACGTAAGTGTGGAGGCAAAGGAACGACATCTCAACATGACAGAGTTTCAAATCAAAAATGAACTCAGAAGTAAATCAAGTTGTTGAGATATTTTTGAAAGCATCATTTTTAAATATGTCATGTTTGTAAAGTCATGAAGGACTGTAAGGGGCTGCAAATATATAGTGTTGACTCTTATCTGGCAATAACTATTAGTTATTGTAATAGGACAGAGTAGGTAACCGCCAAGAGTTTGATAGGATAGGTTACAGACAAGACGACGAGAGATCATGGAGCCGGTCCTTAGATAGTTGTTGTTGTATTGTAAAGTTACTAGATGATGACCATGAGATAGAGATAGAGATCAGTAGAGCATAGTAGAGTAGAATAAAGATGCAGTGGAGAACTATAAGATTATGTAATTTGTTTTTATGAATGAATAGAATGGACAGAATTGTCCCAAATCTTGGACTTTGTTCATTTGATGTATGAATGAATAAATGTTATATTTTGGGTATGTGATTTATTTCATTTCGTTCGTGTATGATTGTTTGAGAAGTTGATCATATGAGTCTGTGATGAAATTGGATAAGTTTCAATTGTTTCTCTTCTGAAACTCATATGCAAGGTGTGCATCTCGAATGTAAGGAGTGCATCAATTGAGTCTCGAAGTGAGTCAAAGGAGTTCAGAGAGAACCAAGGAAACTTAGACCAAGTGAAAGGAGTGCACAACATCAAGGAGTGACCAAGTGTTGAAGAACCAGAACAGAAGAAATGCCAAGTGGGCGAGAAGAATTTATTTTCAAGAAATCCTTCAATCTGAGTTATCAAAATCCTAAGAATGCAAGGAGTGTGTGGGATGTCATAATCCTTTAAGGATCAAGATCAGAAGGGATTGAAATTTTCATAAGTGTTGACGAGATCCAAGATTCAGACTCATAGGTGGAGCAAAGTTCAAAACCTTTGAAGACTGATCAATATTCTAAGTTGGAAGAAATCATAAGCTCAGGAGGAGGAGTGACAGTGGTCGTTGGATTACTATTTAAATATCAACAGCCATTTGATCAGAGTGAAGTGCACGAGCCTTATCATTTCTCACATTCGGGAGAGAGAGCTCATCAAGGTTTGAGGATTTGAGATTTATGAAGGTCGGAGAGCTGAAGTATAATTTCAGTCATCTGATCAACAAGAACAGATCTAAGCCGTCAGATTGTTTGAGGTAAGATTCAAGCATCAAATCACCTAGGGAGAATCTGAACCATCAAATACCATGGGTCTAGGAGGAGGCGAGTTTGAAACTTGAGATTTTTGAAGCATAGAGAGCCGAAGGGCCGAAGCGAATCTGGACCGTTAGATCTAGGAGGATACATGTTGGTGGGTCATAAGATCTAGAGGAAGGAAAAGGTGAAAGGTTGAAACCTCCAAAGCCAGAATATTCTAAGATCCGAGAGTCGTCGATCTATAAGGGGACACTTGTCAACATATCGTGAGCTCTGTGTAAAGTGTAGAGGGGTTTCAGTTGAGATATGAGATTGTCCAATCCTGAAGATCTGAAGTAAATATGGATTTCCAGATCTATAGGAGACGTGGCGTGAATCCATGGACTCCGGGTAAAGTCCCGAAGTGATCCATAGCCATTGGATCTAAGAGAGACGTGGCATGAAACAATGCACTATGGGTAAATACCCAAAGTAATCCTTGATTGTCAGATCAGGAGGACATGCATTAGTGGATTATAGCCTTCGGATAAAAGGCATTGGGAAGAAGGATGAACTTTGAGATTTGAGATCTCAGAAGTTTGAAGACTTGAAAGAGATATCAACAATTGATCGAGAAGGGGGTCACCGGACCGTTGATCTGAGTTCAAAGGTCAAACACCTGAAGTGGAGGTAGGAGCATTGATTGAGCAGGATAGGTGTCTGCAAATCATCAGCTCCAGAAGATTGAAGTATGAAAGAAAGCAGGGTTTGATATTTCAAAACCTCGAAGTCTGGAATCACGAAGAGATCACATATGTCGATTTAGAAGGGGAAGATTTGGTCTGTGGATTTGGAAAGCGCAGATCTGAACCGTCAGTTCAGACAATATCATCAATATCATGAGAGAGACAATCCTGTAACATTGTGGGGACAGGATTTGCGCGGACTTTAAAACATTGAGGGAGGGCCGAAATCCATACGGTGGTTTTTCCAAGATGACACATGGAGTTTTGAGGAGAATTGTGATCCGAAAAGAAGTTTGATCCCAAACCACTATTGGTCATGCCTGTAGTCACATGGTCACAAGAATGCATCGCCCAGGGTCATATCAAAAGAGGTCTTATTAGAAAAATATCTAACACCCAGTACTTTGAGATTTCACAGAAGAGAAAAAGGAAAGGTTGTGGGTGTTATCAAACCTACACCAAGGAGCCGAAAGGGCCTGTGTTTAGATACCGAAGGGGACCATTAAGGTTCCATGGAGTCATTCGACTCAAGAATGAAAGATCATTGACCGGGAGTTCATGTATCCCTATGGGGAAGTAAGGAGGATGCATCAAAATCCAACATACAATGCTACATAGGTTGGTTCCCCTCCCTTCATTTTGATTTACATGATGTGTCCCTGGTAAGTGGGGAAAATGTTTAATTTCTTAAATAGTTATAAGGGAAGACAAAAACTGTGATTGATATAGAAAAACACATAAAAAATTGTAGAGAAAGTGAGTAGTAAGTGCATCCAAACTATTGCATCCATAAGTTATTATACAACTTGAGACCCATCCTTAGAGCATGGTATCATCATGAATAATGTAGGAGATATATTAAAAAATTGAAAATGGTTCATGATCACCTCTATGCTTCCTTTTTCTATGAACCAACACATTTAAAATGATAAAATTTCAATGAATAATAGTACACTTCGAGGGGGAAGCCTACTTTTACAATATATTGAATGTACAATATGAGTTAAGATGATCTTAAGACTAGGTCTCCTTGGTATATACATACATACATACATATATATAGGAGACAAAGGGTACACTTATAATTAAAGGTTACAATGAAGGGTTCTATCCTAAATACAAATATAACAATAGAAATGTAATAATTCAATATCTAGTGATTAATAAGGAGTTTTATACTTAACATTGTAATGTCCCCCAGCCCAACTGAGGAACACTATGGTGCAGAATACTCATAAAATGAAAATTTATGCTAACTAATTAATTTTCTGTAGCTTCCAACTACAAATCACAACCAAATTTAACTACTATTGGTTATATTAATTAGATGCATCTACAACATGCTAAAATCACACATGATTGTTTCTTTAATAAAATCATATATACCAACATATAAATCAATCTGATACAAAGAGCTCATGCACAACAATTTTACTCATAAAACAGACAAAAACAAGATAAAACACTTATCATTTATAATCATTTGTGCAACCAACTACTTGAGATGGATGTTCCACCTAACCATAAACATTGTTTTCCAAATATAAATATCAATTCACCCCCAAGATGGGTCTATCAATCCACAAAAGAGGGCGGTCTCTCACTATCCACTCACAGCTCAGAAATCCCACAACCCACTGATATTCTCCTACATCTATCCCAATTTTCCACCAACTCTCTTCCTCTCAGCCTACCTAACCCAACGAATGTACCCTTTCATTGATCTTATTCCCTCAAGTGTCCCACTAGTTTATTAGGGTCTCTCTAGCATAGGTAACCAAGAATCTCTCTATTAGTAATTCAAGGGAACTCACTGCTAGAAAACTACCAACAAACAACAACAACACTTGTTTTTATGCCTAATCATCATGGTTTACTCTTCATGTTGAAAACTTTAATATTCAGTATCTAGTTCCCAAACACTCCTGATATGCTCTAACATTCTCTATAATTATTCATCCATGGATACTCCAACTCCAATCTCTCTTTGGTTTTGTTCTTGGCAGCGTTCATGCAAAGCATTGACGTAAAACTTCCATAGCTACCCATATGAATTTTCTTGTGTACTTTTCGTCAGGCTTAAAATGCCTGCTTCCCTAGGATTGTGCTCATTCCCCATGCTCCCAATAACTATAGTATGTGACTTCCTCACAGCCACCCTCTTACATACATTCAATGATTATGTTTGGGTCTCAATCGAGAAAATATAATTTAATACACAAATATTAAAATTCAAGAATGTGAGTGGAATTAATGAACATGGGTAATTCCCCTTGGACCCCTATTAGAATTTTCCTAGACCCTCCTATATTGTGTATGTTTCATCTATCATGTCCATGTCCCTTTAATAGATGGCATCACATTTTATTATCAAAACATAGAAATACAATTTGCATATTGTTGATACTGAGAGGAGGTGAGTCGATTATCAACAGTACAATTTAAAACCTTTTTCAACTTATGCTTAAACCATTCAATTATATCCAATGAGTGTAATGTGGTGTGGTATAAGAGTTACACCAATACACCACAATACATCATGCACAATATATGAGAAATAATCAATGGTTTTGTTCAAGGGAAGTAAAGAATTCCAAAGGTATCATGACTTCAAATGTAAGGGGTGATAAACCTCCAAGAGGAAGATACAATCCTCCAATATAAAGATATGTTGAACTCTCTATCCTTTCCCCTTCCTTCCACCCAAAGATATATGAGATAATAAAACTTTACATTAATCATCACTATCAACCAATCATGACATAGAACTCTCATAGTACATTACGAGGACTTCTTCAATTTGTAAATTATTCAATTCTTGGGTGATCCTGTATAATAGTACTCAATGTATTCTATGAAACTCCTCTAATTTCCACTCGATGAATCCTCCCAAGAGGTTATAGAAGAATGGTAGACTTTATTCAGTGCAGTGCGATTCGAGGAAGACTAGCTTGTACGACATGCCCAGCTCAATATTTAACATCTGATTTTAAACACACACACAAGAACCTAAAGTCCATAATACCCATTTGAGTGGTCCCACTACATTGGGAGTATTTATGAAAACGTTATGTTGTTTTGGAACTTTTGTTTGTGTTAGTTTTGAGGTTGTTCACAAGCTATACAGTGTATCTCCATATTATAGCGAATCAAGAACTGAACCTAATGTCTCTCTGATCACCTTAGAAAACATCACCAAAGACTTCATCCTCCCTTGGAAATGACCTTCTTTTACTACTTCTTCCCTATGAAATTCGGGTGTATCCAAATGAATGTTTTATTGATATTCTTATACCATTTATGTCACTTCCTTTTTAACATTAGGGCCGACGACACTTTCTTATTTTGTAATTAATTTCTTTAATTATTTTGGGGCCTACATGTACTTCCTTTTTCAATTCACTTTGTCATCTTCAAAATTCATTTCTCCTCAGCCATGAGGATCCATGTGACATGCCATACCACGGAAACATCATGATGTATACTATCCATTCCTTAGATTGTTGTATATGCATGTGCATTTTCCTTCATGTTCAAATACCTTTATCAATCTTGGGTCCAAAACCCATGACTAGGTTGACACATCAATGCCAGCAATCAATCTTCCAACAATCTCCCCCCTTTGTCATTGATGGCAACACTCATTCCCTATCATCATGATCCCAATTTCTCTCTCCCTTTGACATCAATGAAAAGAGTATGGCTTCTCCCCACAGTTTAATGGAAAAATGTGACCTTCTTCTTTGGGGATGTTCCCCCTGAACATTTGGCACTCACTAATACTTCATCTTTATTTTTTGGTCTTTGGGACTTTTCTTCCTTGGAATTATTTTGTATTACGTCTTCTCTCTTCTTCATGTCTAGGATGTATATGTTGTTGGGTCTTCTTTTTGCAGTTGCAATCAATCTTCGAGTTTATTTTCTTTGATTTTTACATTTTTAGGAATCAAGCGTGGAAGTGTATCCTTGATCACACATTTTGCTAACAATAAGTATATTATGATTCAAGTCTTCAACCAATAGAACGTTCTTTGCTTTTACATTGTTTCTTCAAATGCTCACACCTTCTCCAAGTATTTTGGCGGATGGGTCATCTCAAATGCAACATTGCCACCCTTTTCTCTTCAAGCTAATGAATTTGTCTTGATCCCCAATCATGTGTGAAGAACATCCACTGTCTATGTACCATTCATCTTCTTCTTTACATTTTTCAGCGGTCAATGCTATTCGAAATCTTCATTGTTTGGAATCTCTTTCCTTCTCCATCTTGTGGTTGGCATAGGCACATCTTCATTCATATATCTGCAATCTCATGCTTTGTGACCAGATAATTGCATTTGTAGCATACAATATTTTTTTTCCATCGGGTAAACTGAATTATAACTTTTGTTGACAAATCCGCGATTATTTCCATATCTTTTGTTTACCCCATTCATGTTTCTTACATATTTATTCCTTTCATTTGATTCTACCAATTAATTTCCTTATGTGTCCAAAATTTTTGCAAATTATGTAATGACCAAGAAAGAAATTTTGATACCTTGGGTAAGTGGGCTTCTTTGTGATGTAGTCCATGCGGGTTCATGATCTATTCTTACGTAGTTTCCTTCATCTTGATTGAAGCTTCTTTGATTTGAGAAGGTGGGAGGTCTTCTTGGATATTATTCATTTCTTTGTAATCATTCCTTCTTTCTGGTATCTGGTCCACTTCTCATCAAGCTGTAGCTCTTTCTTCAACCTACTTGTTGGTATTTGCATCTTCTTTGTATGAAGTTTCACAAATGCATCCAAGATGTATTTAAGTATTTGGCACTTGAGAGTTTCTTAGCTCTTCCTCAATGAGACAACTTCTTGTTCAAGTTTCTCTGGCTTCTTCTTTCTTTATCATTTGGACCTTCTTTATACGCTATTCTTCTTGCTTTAACTTCAGAAGTAGAGTTTTTCAAGGAAATGGTTTCTTCTGAAGTTCGAAAGTCTTCTAATTGTTTCTTTAAACACAACTATCTTTCACAACTAACCAATTCACTTCTTAGTTTCTTTGCATGTCTTTGAGCTTGCTATTTTCAATCTCAACTTATGCTTCAATTTTAGATTCTCATCTTCTTGTCGAATAATTTTTCTTTATGATTTTCTTCTTCTTCGTGGACTTTTCTTCTTGATGTCACTTCTTTCAATCACGGATGAGGACATTCAAATTCAACATGACCCTAATCTTCTGATTGGAAGCAAAAGAGCCGACCTCTTTCTTCTTTGGTCGAGATGTTGTATCTTCTTCAACTTCTTCTTCTTCTTCCACTACTTCCTTGCGCATAAATTTCTTATGGCTTGTCCCAAAGATATTTTGCTATTACTTTTATGATCCCACCTTAGTTCAGCGAATATGTCAATCCATCGGGATGGTATCTATTGCGGTTGTTGTTCCCTTTTGCTTCCTTCGAGGCAGCGGTCTTTGGTTTTAACTGAAGCATTATATCACAAACAATGAGATCCAAACATCTGCCCCAAGAGATTTCAAGTAAAGTTTCCATTCTATTTTTCCGATGTTCAAATTTCTTCCATCAAATGGTGTAATCCCATTTGGAATGTTTCTATATTCGCATAGGATCTTCCCTTCAGGTGGTTAAGTATTGAAGGTAACCGGCTCTAATACCAATTGTTGATCTTGAGGGGGTGAATCAGTGTCAGTACAATTTAAAACCTTTTCAGCTTATACTTAAACCATTCAATTATATCAATGAGCAATGAACAATAGTAGAGTTACACCATTTTATTATATGAGGAAATAATCCAGTTTTAGTTCCAAGGGAAGTAATGACTTCCAAGGTAACTTCAAATGTAAAGGGAGGATAAACCTCCAAGAGAAGATACAATCCTCAATATCCAGATATAGTTGAACTCTCTATCCTTTCTCCTTCCTTCACCCAATAATATATGAGAGATAATAAAACTTTACATTAAATCATCGCTATCAACCAATCATCACATATAAACTGATAATGCTACAGAGACTTTAACTAATTTCACAATTATTCAATTCTTGGAGTACTTTGATCCTATAGATGTAATGCCTTTCGATAGCATTCTCTGAAACTCACTCTAATTTCCACTCCTTGAATCCTCCCAAAGAGGTTATAGAAAGAATGAAAGACTTTACTATTCAATTCTACGGGTCTGTTCAGAAGACCCAACATGCGGCATGCCCTGCACTCAATATTTAACATGTGATTCTGAAACTTCGCTGAAAACTAAAGTCCAGTAATGTTTCCAATGGAAGTGGAGCCACTACATTTGGAGTCTGTATGAAAAAGTTATGACTGTTTTACCCAGAACACTGTTTATTGACTAGTTTGGGTGGTCACAAACCTATATTCCACAGAGTGTATCTCCATATTTATAGTGAATCAAGAGATAAATTTTTTACCATAGGTACCTTGATATGTCTTCTCAGCCACCATAGAAATTTCACCACCCTCTCGATCGTTCTAGAAAAAGTTATAGACTGAGTGTTTGAGGCCTTAGAACACATCTTCTCTTGAAATCCGACCTTCTTTGCTTCTTCCTCCCTATGAAATTCAACTTGTATCAAGTGAATGTATAATGATATTTATTTACACCATTTATGTCACTTCCTTTTAACATTAGGGCGGGCGACACTTTCTTATTTTTGTAATTATTTTCTTTAGTATTTCTTTAATTATTTTCGGGGCCTACATGTACTTCCTTTCAATTCTTGTCATCTTCAAAATTCATTTCCTCCTCAACCATGAGGATCCATGTGACATGCCACACATACCACGAAAACAACATGATCTTGTATATCCATTCATGGAGTGTTGTATATGCATGTGCATTTTCCTTCATGTCCAAATACAACATCAATCTTGGGCATGTGCATTTTCCTTCATGTCCAAATACCTTTATCAATCTTGCAGTCCAAAACCCATGACTAGGGTTGACATCAATGACAACAATCAATCTTCCAACACATATTACATCGCTTTGGCCATAGCCACACATTATATCTACATAAGAATTAATTAAGATAGGGATTATAGTGTGGATGTTACATTATCTCTCCCCTACAATTGTACGTCGTCCTTGGTGCACACTATGTCGATATACATATATACAAAAATTTACATCACAATGATTAAAGAAATAAAAATATGCAATTTTACAACTCCAACAATAGCTCCAACCAAAATCTCATGTTTGTCTCAACTCGTTGACCCAAGAAATGCACCCTTCATTTATCAGGGATAAACCAAGGAATGTACCATTTATTTATTATGATTAACCCAAGGAATGAGCCATTGTTTTATCAGGGCCCCCAGCGTAGTTGGCTAGGATTATGAGATGTGGTTTTGAAACTCTAGCTACTAAAAATGGAGTCTTGCATTCTGTTTTCTTCAAAATTGACAAAATTTTGTGAGTATTCTTCTCTCATGTCTCACATGTATCATCTTCAGGACTGTAGTAGGTCCATTGAATCTTTACAATCCTTATTTCTTTTTTCCTAAGAACTTTTAATTTTTGGTCTAGGATGCATATCGGTTCCACCTGGAAATCCCCTTCGTGTTCCACTTGGATCACATTCCAATCAATTATGTGGTTAGGGTTAGTCACATATTTATTTAGTAATGATACATGAAAAACATTATGCACTCTCATGGATGTAGGAAATGCTAGAATGTATGCATCTAGCTCTATTTTCTCTAATATTTCAAAAGGTCCACAATATCTTGTTGCCAACTTCGAGCAACTTCTTAGTCTTAGTGAACTTCTTTTCACCTTTACTTTTAAAAACACATGTTTTCCCACTTTAAAATCTCTGAAAACCCTACTATTTTCTGCATAAATTTTATGCCTATCAATGGAATCCTTTAAATTCTACTTAATCTTTTCCATATGGTCTTCCATTTCCTTCAACAAATTTGACCCAACAATTGCTCTATATATTGGATTATCCCAACTTAGTGGTGTGTTACATTTTATGCCATACAATGCTTCAAATGGAATCATTTTTAATGAGGCTTGATACCCATTATTTTAATAAAATTCCACTAAGTGGATACAATGCTCCCACTTTAATGGTTGATCCAACACATACATTATAAACATGTCCTCAAGTATTGTATTAGTGATCTTTTTTTCTCATATGAATCTGGGTGATATGTCGTACTAAGATTTAAATTTGTCTCAAAAACTTTCAACAAAGCCTTCCAAAAATTGGAAGTAAACTTTGGATCTTTGTTTGAAACCATTGCCTTAGGCACTCCATGTAGCCTAGAAACTTATTTCATGTAGATTTCTACAATATTTGTTGCCTTGTGTGTCATCTTCACTGGAATAAAATGTCTTTCCTTAGTAAATTTACCCACCACCACCATGATGGAATCATGTTGCTTCAGTAATAAAATTCATTATGAAAACTTCCCACTTCCATTCTATAATGGGAAATGGCTATAATAACCCAGTTGGATGCATGTGTTTTGTCTTCACTTTTTGACACTCTAGACACATGGCTATGTAATTAGCCACTTTTTTCTTCATTCCTGGCCAAAAATATTGGCTTCTTACAATTGCAATTGTCTTATGATATATTTAGTGTCAGCATATGGCACGTTGTGCATTTCCATTGGCACTGCATTTTTTGGCTCACTAGAATTCAACACATAAACTTTTCCTTTGTACATGATAATTCTATCTTATTTCAACTCATAAAAATTAACCACTTGATTTTCATGAGCTCTAATGTTGAGTGCATCAACCACTTGATTTTCCCTTCCTTTGATATGCTTAATTTCAAATTCATACTCACTCAGAAATTCCAGCCATCTAGTTTGTCTATCATTTAGTGTCGGTTGTCCAAAAAAATGTTTCAGACCATAGTGGTATGTACTTAGCTCAAATTTCCTCCACATGAGGTAATGTCTCCATATTTTAAATGCATGTACAATTGTTGTTAATTCCAATTCATTGGTAGCATAATTACTCTCATGATCTTTTAGTTTTATGGACTCATAGCATACCACATTGTCCTTTTACTGAGAAATCCACCAAGCTCTTCCTTGCATGCATTAGTGCACACGAAAAAATATTGATCTGAATCTGGAATCTTTAATATTGCTACATTTGTCAAGATGTATTTAAACTACTGAAATCTTTCTTCACACTTGGAAGTCCATTCAAATTTCATTCCCTTATTTTTCAAAGAAGTGATCGAGCTTGCAATATTTGAGAATCTCTTTATGAATCTTTGGTAATAACTAGAAATGCCCATGAATGATCTGACCTCCATCAGATTTATTGGTGTTATCCATCCTCTAATGGCCTCTATCTTCTTAGGATACATTGTTATACATTCTACCGAAATTATATTCCCCAAGTAGTGAATTATTTTTTCATAAAAGATGCACTTACATAATTTAGCATACAAGGTTGTCTTGACACTTGCAACACCATTATTAAATTATTCTCATGCTCCTCCTTAGACTTGGAGTAGATGAGAATATTATCTATGAAAATAATTACGAACTTGTCCAAGTATTCCATGAACACTCCGTTCATCAGGAACATAAAAATAGTTGGGGCATTTGATATTCCAAATGGAGCTACCATGAATTCATAATTCCCATATCTTGTCCTAAATGTTGTCTTGTTGATGTATTCTTCCTTTATCGTCACTTGATGATAGCCTGATATCAAATCAATATTGGAAAATATTCTTGCACCTTTCAGTTCATCAAATATATTATCAATCCTCAGCAAATGATATTTGTTATTTATTGTTACCTTATTTAGTTGTCTAAAATCAATACACAGCCTTAAGGTTCCATATTTCTTCTTCACAAAAAGAACTAGATCTCCCTAAGGTGACACACTTGGACATATATACCCTTTCTTTAAAAACTCTTCAAGTTGCATCTACAACTCCTTCAATTCTTGTGTGACCATTCTGTAAGGTGTATTGGACACTGGGAATCTCCTAGCACCAAATCAATAGAGAAATCAATGTCTCTCTTTGGTGGAAATCCTATAATTTCCCTAAAAACATCTTCAAAATACCTCAAGACCGGATGTTCTTCAATTCATGCCACTTTATATTTGGTTGCCTCTTCCCTATGGGATGCAAGTATATGATATCCCTTCCTAAAAATCTTTTTCAAATGCATAGTTGAAATCTCTCTAACAACTATAGCTTTTGGAATGCCTTGAATCTTTCCTTGCTTCCCTTCTTCATCAAGACATGTGATTGTGTTGTTGTAACAATCTAAGACAACGTTGTGTTTTTATAACCAATCCATGCCAATTGGACAATCATATGAACCCAGTGGTGTGCTTTTTACATCTACCTTTGTACCGAGTCCATTCATGCCTATCAGACAATCTTTAACCAACTCATTGATATTTCTCATATCTTTAGACAATCTTTAACCAGTATGTCTTATTATTACTCCTTTTCATGTGAAATATTTCAACAATGTTAGAGTTTATGTAACTATGGATAGCTCCATAATCAATTAAAATTGTTATGGGATGGTTATCAATCTTACTTTCTACTTCAATCATGGGGGATTGATACCATGCTTTCTTGTTTTTCAAGGCTGCATAAATCCTTGGAATGTTTCCACCCATGTCTTAAGTTTTTTCACCCCCATGAATGTTGTGGATAATCCTCATTCTTTCACCCTTTTGAGGGAAGTCCCTATATAAGTGATTTCCCTCACATTGTACAATTTGTTTCCTTGGCATTTTCTCAAATGAATTTGTAGTATTGTGCTCATTTTGGGTTGAATGACCTTTTTTATTTGCTTGGGATATGTTCTTGAAAAAGGGTGGATTAAAACCTTTCTTCCTTTGATCTATCTTACCCTTCATCTTATCATTCCGAGCTTTTTGGAAAACCGACCTTCCTCTACTTTTCTCATAAAGATGATTTTCTCTCCTTATGGCTTCTTCCAAGGTTTTGGGGTTATCATATTGTATCTTTTCACTATAGAAAGAAGGTAACTCAGTTAGAAGAATTTGTATTTTGAATTTAGCATCCTTTATGAAGTCAACATACTTCAACAATTGAAGGAACCTATTTTCATATTCATCCATTGTCATAATTCCCAACTTGAGTTCAAAGAACTCTTTAATCTTCCATTCACAATAATGCTCGGACAAATATTTCTCTTGGAAATATCCTTTGAAATGCCTCCATGAGATCCTCTTCACATCAAGATGCTTGTCTTTTTTGAGTTGATCCCACCACATGGATTCCTTTCCTTGCAAGTGGTAGGTGGAAATTATAGCTTCTACCCAGGAGGGGTATTCATGCAAATGGAAATATTTCTTCATTTCCAACATTTAGGCCTCGATCTCTTCTCATTTTTTGTGCTCACCATTGAAATTTGGTGGCTTGACCTACCTAAGTACACCTTGAAAAATGTATGCGTCATGTCTTCTCCTTTTCCTCGGGACAAGAGACACACTAGGGTTTCTCTCTAGCCTTGAACTTGCATGATTTCTTCTTGTGGATTTAATTGGAGAATTATGGTGCCTGGTCATGCTTCTTGATTGTCTATCATTCCCATGATCATCTATTTTTCTTTGGAATCTAGAAATTGTCACATGTATATCACTAGTTTATGTCTTGGTGATAGAGTCTTTGTTGAATTTCTTATGCAACATATTTAGACTCTAAAGTATTTCTTTCTGAGCCTTCATAATTATTTCATTATCTTCTCTATAGCTTTGAACTTCCCTATGAAGGCTCCTCATAGTTCCAGGATCATGCATTTCTCTTCTTCCATTGGACTCTATCTCATCATTACCCATGCTGACATAAATACCTATGATCTCCTCCTCATGGCTATAATATCCCTAAGCGTCTTCCATAACTCAAGTAATCATATAAGAACCAAAGTTGTTTTCATGTACCTCTAATTCTACAAGAAATGTGCATGTAATAATTAATGTTAGAACATGCATAACATTCATCAATTAGAATAAAAGTTATTATTCTCAAAGGAATTACTAACTTTATTCCTTGGATTCACTTCTCTCTAAAACATAGTTCCAACGATTGTACTCATGCCTTATTCTGAGTTTTGAGCGAAAAGTTACAACATTTACAAGTTGCAATTTCCACTCTTTCACTGTTACAAAAATATATTTATTACATCCTAAGAAATTTTTACACCCAAATCAAAATTCTAGGTGGATATATTTTTTCTTCTCCTTGATACCTTTCCAATGGCTATTCATTTTCTCAAATCTGAGCTTCGAGCTGAAAGTTATGGTCTGGAGAAGTTTAGGTTGGTTTACCCAATTTATCCTTGTATGCTACATGTGTCTTCTTTTTCTTCCTGCATATTCGTGCATGACTAGATCCTAAATTTGTCTCCATGGTTGTCTTCTATGGCTCGTAATATTTCCATAGACTACCTGTTGGAAGATTGGTTGTTGTCATTGATGTCAACCCTAGTCACGGGTTTTGGACTGCAAGATTGGTGAAGGTATTTGGACATGAAGGACAATGCACATGCAGATACAACACCCATGGATGGATAGTATACATCATGTTGTTTCCGTTGGTATGTGGCATGTCACGTGGATCCTCATGGTTGAGGAGAAATGAATTTTTGAAGATGACAAAGTGAATTGAAGAAGGAAGTACATGTAGGCCCTGAAGATAATTAAATAACAAAATTACAAAATAAGAAAGTGTCAGGTCGGCCCTAATGTTAAAAGGAAGTGACATAAATGGTATAAATAAATATCATTATGCATTCATTTGATACACAAGTCAAATTTTAGAGGAAAATCAGAAGTAAAGAAGGTCGAATTTCAAGGGAGGATGAAGTCTTTTGGTGATGTGTTCTAAGGTATGTTATTTTAAGGTCATCTTACCATTTTCACTATAATGTTTTTTATAGAATGATTCAGATGGTGAAATTTCTATGGTATTGAGAAGACATATCAAGGTACCCATGGTAAAAGTTTCAACTCTTTATTGTCTATAATTATGAAGATACAATCTGTGGAAAATAGGGTTTTTGACCAGTCCTCAAGCTAGTCAATAAACAAGTGTTCCTGGTAAAATAGTCATAACGTCTTCACGGAGAATCCAAATAAAATGGGAAAAATTGAATTGGAAATAGTACAAACTGTATGTTCTTTTGTGCAAGTTTTAGAATCTGATGTTACATATTGAGCGCAAAGCATGTTGTACAAGTTCGGTCTCCTGAATAAACCAGAATTGA
>SNQJ01S0182516.1:0-13294 GCA_010110895.2 Picea sitchensis | reverse complement strand
CTCCCATTCATTAATCCCTCCTTCCATTCTCCATTCAAAGTATTCAACTGCTCAGATCCTTCTTCTGTAACATAGACAACCTCATATGGCCCAAGCCAATGTGTTCTAAACTTTCCTGGATGCTTCATGAACTTACTATCATATTCCAATACTAAATCACCTTGCTTAAATGCCTTTTTTTTGACATGTCTATCATGGTAGGCCTTCTCTCTTTCTTTATGAACCTTCTGGTGAAATCCTACAATAAATCTGTCTTCTTCCAGTTCGACCAACTACACAAGCCTCTCTTGCACAACTTGAGTGTCATCCATATATGTAAAGGCTACAATTCTCAGACAAGGAACCAAATACTCCATGGGTACAACTCCTTCTAGACCATATACGAATTTCAAGGGGGTTTGCATGGTCAGTTTCTTGCAAGTGGTTCTATAGGCCCATAATACTAATTGTAATGTCAAATCTCAATAATCCCTATTTACACTGCATATCTTCGTCAACGTTGTCTCCAAGATTTTATTGAATTCTTCAACTATCCCATTTTCTTATGGATGATAGGGTGTGCTCTTCTCATGGTGAACTTCAAATTCCTGAGTCAAGGCTTCAATGGTATTATTGATGAAATGTGTGCCTTGATCGCTCATAAGGGTCTTTGGGCATCCAAAAATGGTTATGATGTCATCAAATATGAAGTGTGCGGATGTAGTTTCACTGCATCCCTTAACTCCTCTTGCTTCTGCCCATCTGGTTAAATAATTGGTCGTAATGATTATGTATCTAGCTCCTGTGTGCTTCCCTGGTGGTTTTATAGGTCCTACGAAGTCAATTGCCCATTTCTCGAATGCTTGTAGGGTTAGTTGTGGTGCTAAAGGAATTTAATCTCTTCTGGATAGTTTCCCAACTCTTTGACATGCATCGTAGGCTCTATAATAATCCTTAGCATCTCTGTGTAGAGTAGGCCACCAAAGGCCAACCCTAATAATATGTTGCGTTGTTTCTTTCCCTGCGTAGTGTCCTCCTACGATGCCTTCATGTGCTTCTGCAAGGATCAATGGTCTCTCTGCTTCCATAACACACCTTCTCAGTATCTTGTCGGGTCCCATATTGTATATCTATGCAGCTATAAGTGAAAAGTCTACAACGCGCATTACTAGTTGTTTCTTCTGGGTGATTGTATATTCACTAGGTGCCATTCCTGTTGACAGGAACTAGACTATCTCTGTGAAGTGATCATCGATTTTTCTAATGGCCAACAACTGTGCATCCAACAATGTATCCTCCAAGCTAGTAGGCTCTTCTCCATGTTCCAACCTTGACAAGTGGTTAGGGCCTTTGTTCATTTGTCCTGGATTAACCACAATCTCAAAATCATATTCCTAAAATAACAGAAGCCGTCTGCATATTATTCCCCCCAACATTGGCTTGTTGACTAAGTATTTCAACATGGAGTGATTAGTAAACATTTTAAAGTGTCCTCCCAACAAGTAGTGGTGAAAATTCTGCAATGCATACACCATGGCTAACCCTTCTCTCTCAGTGGTGGTGTAATTAATCTCAGTTGTTGATATCTTTCTGTTAGCAAAGTCTAACGGGTGGTCGATGTCTCATGTTCTTGGTTGTGCTAACATAGCTCCTAATGCAATGGAATTTTCATCGACATGCACATGAAACTCCGTACTCCAATCTGGGAAAACCAGAATAGGTGCAGTAACCATTTTCTGTTTCAGTGTGTCGAAACTCTGTTGGCATTCTTGTGTCTAATGAAACTGACAATATTTCTTCAAAATCTTCTCCATGGGTGTTGTAATCTGTGCATATCTCTTAATGAACTTCCTGTAGTATCCAGTGTGCCCCAGCATAGTGCACAACTATTTTACTGGAGTAGGAGGGGGTAGATCGACTATAATGGCAATTGTAGTTGGGTCTACCAACAATCCCTGCTTGTATACAATATGAACTAACAACACTCCAAATGATGAAAATAAGATGCACTTCTTCAGGTTTAAGGAAATCTAACACTACCTGCACTTGTCCAACATTAGCCTTAGACATTCAATATGATTATGCAAAATGATGAAAACAGGCCAATCATCAAAATATGCTTCCAGGAATTTATGTAAAAACTCCTTAAATGCTTCGACCACCACCCTAGAAAATATGGATGGGGCATTCTTCAATCCAAATGGCATCACTGTATACTAGTAGGATCCCCATTCTATTGCAAATGTATTCTTATGGCGATCTTCCTTGGAAATCCGGATCTGATGGTATCCTGAAAATTCATCTGTAAAAGAATATACCTCCTGTCCTCCTACATTGTCTAACACTTCGTCAGTAAATGGTGTAGGGAATGGGTCATGCAAATAGGCATCATTCATCTTCCTGAGATTTGCACAAATCCTGATCTCTCCTGTATTTTTGTCTTGTACCACCATAGGGCTAATCCATTCTGACTCTTCAAAAGGTTCTATGATCCCTACTTCTAGCATTCTGTCGAGCTCAATAATCACTTTCTCCTTATATTTAGGGTTCAATATGTAAGGTCTCTGTTTGACTGGTTTGGCATCTGGTTTCAAAGGGATCCTCATCTCTCCCATAGGCCCTTTAATACCCCTCATATCAGTGAACTTGGTTGGAAAAAAGTCCTGATATTTATGCAGTAACTCTGTAATATTGTCAATAGTGTCAGCATCCCAATAGTCTCAACATTGGCAAGATTCAGTGTTTTCTCTGTTACAATATTGACTTTATCTATCTTGATCTCCTTTCCAATGTAAGGTAGATAAACTCCTGGTCCTTCTATGTCTCTTTGGCCTTCTGTTTCAGCGATTTTCACCTTCCTAGGATCATCGTCTTCATCAGCATTGATGTTGTAATAGCCTTGCAGTTTCTGAAAAGGTGCAGTCCATTCATCCTATTCTTTCTCCAAAGGGAGGCTAGGTGCCTCCTCAAACACTTTTTTTCTTACGACCTATAATGCTTGATCTACTGTAGGATATTGGCTTTCAAATAAGAAGGTAGTTACAAAGTTCTGGGTCATACCTTCCCAATATACAGTGATGAGGCACAATTCTGCATGTAGGTACCAGTTGATAGGGGTTGTGTCCAACATGTTGAAGAATTTATGCACCCACTACTCTTGAGGAATCCTTCTCCAAGCTTCCTCACATCTTTGCACATGGTCTTTCGGGCCGCTTCGACCTGTGTATCTAACTTTACAATTTTCTACTTGCTCTAAAAATCACGCTATTATCAAAGTGCGACATTGTACCCATTCTGTAATATTGTTTTTGTGTGTCCCCACCATCTCGCTGGAGTTGATTTCAGGGTGTCATCGATTGACAAAAATATTTGTTGTGTTGGTAAAATTTCTTCAAAGTTCACCAAGAATGCTTCTAAATGATTGAGACCGCCAAAGGTGGGCAAGTTACTTACTGTTGTGCTGATCCAACGAACTTCTTGGGTTAATCTAGCACATCTCCTTGTAGATACTTCATACATTTTGTTCTTCTAGTTCTCCAGTGCTTCTTTGGAATCCGATGAACATGCGTTGCCACTTCACCAGCTCAAATTCCCATCCATCGTAGGATTAATGTAGTCTTGTTGTCTGGTTGTTAATGTGTATATGTTTTCCAGTTCATATGCATGGTCTTCTTCTTTGATGGGTTCTATGTATCTATGAATTTCATTGGGATCTAAAGGTGCAATGATGCTAAGGCCATCTCTTTCAAATGTAATTTTTCTTTTCTTTAAATCAACCACAGTGGAATTATTGAAAGTCCAATCAATTCCTAACAGCGCAAGGTAAGGACAACTATCTTCAACTATCTCAATCACCTCAAAATCTGCAAACGTCCTTACTCTATCGATGTCCACAGGGACATGTTACAATCTTCCAAAGGGACTTACAGCTTGTTGATTATCCATCCTAAGCCTGATAGGGGAATATATCAACTTAGGTTTTCCCATCAGTACCCAGGTTTTATTCGTCATGACATTGACCTCCGACCCTAAGTCGGGGACCACATAATCTATATCATACTCTCCAATTTGAGCATTAAGGTGTAGTTCTTTATTTATCCTTCTCCTTTTTGATACTTGTTGTACTGCTCTATTTAGTAAAGTATCTACCCTTCCTTTCTCATATTGTCTGACCAAATTTTGCAATTCTTGTATGGCTTTCTCATCTTTAATCATCTCTATAAACGTATACAAGAAACTGACAATTTTTCTCACCTCTTTTCCATCTTCAGGCGAAGCAAAATGATCAAATGCCAGAGGCATTCCACACTCTCTTACTTATGGTCATGTATTCGATGAAGAGCCTTTGTCTCTCCCAAATTATTTTCTTGCCTCCTCAAAGATTTGTCTTTCTTTCTTTGCATCAAACACTTGTGTCTTCTTTGTAGCTTTCCTGACTCTTGATTGTTCTGTAGTCTTTCCTTGGATCACTCTATCCTCTCCTGCAAAAATGCCTCCTCTAGTGATAACAATGACTCTGGAATCTTCTCTGCGAGGTTCTTCTTTGATTACTTGTATTTGCGGGTTCTGCTGAGGTCCCCGTATCTCCTGAATTTTAGCCAGCAATGATGGACATTCCTCGATAACATGCTCGAAGGCGTTGCAATAGTTGGAAGTGGTACAAGGGTTCTAACAGTCCCTTGCATGGAATCTTGGTTGTGTGCAGTTATAACAAATTATTTTTCCTCAATATCGACCCATACCTCCTCCTCTTCCTCTTCCTCGTAATCCACGATGAGGGTTGAATTTTCCTCTCCCCGGGGAGTTATACTGTGCAATGCTTTCTTCTTGTTGTACTTCACCTTGAATTTTGTATATATCCCTTGACCTTTCGTGCATAAGGTCATAAGCCTTACAATCTCTATCATCATGTCCTATCGACTTACAGAACATGCAATACAGATTTGTGGGTGTCTGGACATACTTTTGCAGATAGTAACATTCACCAGGGCGATGTCTCATTCTACATACCTCACACCAGGGTAGGGTGACTTGCTTCAAGGGGATCAAATATCTAGAGGCCAAGTATTAATGGAATAGGGGACAATGCTCCTTGTCATGGCCTTTTGATTTGCATATGATACACTATATGTCTTCTCTTTTATCTTTTCCCTTGTATTTTTTCATATCTTCGACCTACAATGATAGGATAGTTAGCTGACTCAAGATTTGACTCATACTTGAGCTGGATTATCCCATCGGGGCTGATTCTAATTTCATGGCGATTTACAGTGCCTTAGCCTACGAAATAATCTTATGCTACATTAGAGGAACTATGATGTGTGGCAAGAGGAATAAATGAACCATTCCTTGTTCTGCTCATCTGGGATATGGAAACTCAAGTGGGCCATCAAGGTTTTAAACCTCTGATCGAACTCCTTTATAGGTTCAACTATTCTCTACTTGATTTCTTTCAGTTCTGTAATGCACTCTAACTCTGACTTGGGTTTCTTGAACTCATAAATCAACGCGTTCTTGATCTCATTCAATAGTTTAGGCTAGGAAATTCCCTTAACAAACTTCATGTACCATATCAATGCATGATATCTTAGGGTAGTACTAAACTGAGCTCGTCTGGTAGCTTCGTCGGTGAGTTCTTAATACTCCATATGACTTCACATAGAAACCAGTGTTGATCGGGATCTTCCGATCCATCTCCTCTGAAGCTGGGTAACCTCATCTCATCTTCCATGGATCTTCCTAGGTTTCTTTATTGAGTATGTGGTGGACTACTAGTAACAGTGTTGTGAGCGCTCTGGTGACTCTGATTACTCTAATTTCTTAATGTTTTTGAAACAACAATAGGATTAATAGTACTTACTTCGATAGTCGATGTAGTTCCTGAAGTTTTTGGCTCTTCTCGACGAGGTTCCTCTGTCCTAGTGGATTATGAATGCTCTTCATCTGTCAAATCTACCTCTTCTCCACTATAGAAACCCACGTCCCCGTAGTTCTATTTAAACAAGTTCACGAGAGGAACTTCTCTGAACACTCTCCCACTGTGTGTATGTCCAACCTTTGTGTCATTGTCATTTTCTAAGTTCTTGAACATTATCTCTTCAATCTAGCAGACTATTGTTTCTTCAAGATGTTCTTCTCATGCAATAGCATATTGATCATCAACTTTAGAAAGTGTAAAAATTTTCCTCTATGTCCCTTAAATAAATACCTCTCGGCTTGGATATATGACTCTACTTTGTCAACATCAAACTCAGTGATATACCCTCCAATGGTACTATCAAACCATTGATGTACCACTCTTGACACAGCGTTATCAACTTTCTTGACCTTCTTGATCAACGTCGACGTCCAAACCACAGGTGGCCTAGATCTAATATCAAATTGGGTATCTGCTAACCTAGCTAGCCACTCGCGTAACTCCCTATGGATTCCTCCAAGGAAAATCTCATGTATATCAGTAAAGATGTATATTTCTATCCAATCCTCTGTACTAAGATTAGGGTTCTTTTTACAGGCTTCAACAATGTCCTTTTCTTGATCCTCTATCCACTTCTGAATATTTTTCTTCAATGGAGACCACCTTGACATTCCCTCAAGAAGATTCTTGTCCCGGAAACGGAACCATTTGTTTGCACAAGGGTAGACCTAGGGTTCAAATCCAAGAACGCACCAGCAATCCCTAACTACTATATCTTTCTGCAACACCTGTGAAGAAGATGCAGTCTCACCTGAAGTAGCTATAGGGGATTCCAAGACACATGTGTCTACAACCAAAGGGAATGCAGATTGGATTCACAACAGCCATACACAGTCATCTAGTATTATTTATCTTCCTTAAACCTACCGTGCAAGTTATACTTCAAATCTACTCAATATCACCATAGCATCATATCAATTGACAGAGAACACAACATCAATCAAACACACAACAAAAGATATACGCAATTCACCCTCTCTCTAGGGATACACCCACATAACTGTGTTTTATAATATATTAATATGAAGCATAAAGTTCTTGTCTGCGCTCTTAGCTAGCAGATCTTCTCTCTTCTCCTCTATATCTCTCCCCTTCCTATGCACCTAGATGTAGGATTGATCTTTGCACCCAGCTGAAGATCTTACAATACCATAAGGCTCTCATGCCTAGCACTTCTCTCTCATGCAACAATAATCACTCATGACAATAACAAAGATAGAACTCACAATACCAATAACAACCCATCCCAGGTCCTTTAGACCTATATTTATACATTACAATAGCTCACTAAAAGCCTTAGTCTGAGACCTAATTGTCAAAACCCTAGGTGTCTAAAACTATAGGTCAACTTGAATCTCATTTTTAGGGCTTCTCTAGCGTGTCTTTCCTTCCTTCTCACGTGGTTCTCCAAAGCATCCAACGATAGCTTTTTCCGCTTGTTGAGTTGTCCACAATCCAACTTCCTTTCAGATCTGTCATCCTCGATCTTCTCATCTGAAAACCTTCTTTCTCTTACTTCGCACCATCTTTTCTTCTCTTCTACTCACTTCGACCTAGTATCAGTCACTATGTCTTCTGCGCAGTTCACATTTTTCCTTTTCTTCCTTAATCTTCACTTGCTTCCATATCCAAGGGACAACAATGATCCCATAGCATTGCGGGGACAGGAGTTGCACGGACTTTAAAACATTGAGGGAGGGTTGCAATCCATACCATGGTTTTTCCAAGAGGACACGTGGAGGTTTGAGGAGAATTGCAGGCTAAAAAGTAGTTTGATCCCAAACTTCTATTGGCTGCGCCCACAATTGCGTGGTCACAAGAATGTATTTCCCAAGCTCATATCAAGAGAGGTCTTATAAAAAAAAGAGTTAATGACCAGTACTCTGATATTTCGTAGAAGAGCGAAAGGAAAGGTTGTGGGTGTTATCAAACCTACACCAAGGAGCCGAAAGGGCCTGTGTTCAGATACAAAAGGTGACCATTAAGGTTCCAGGGAGTCATTTGACTCAAGAATCGGAGATCCTTTTCTGGGAGGTTATTTAGCCCTACAAGGAAGTAGAGGGGTTTCATCAGGTGGTATCAGATCTAATATTGAGTTTGTTTGCAGATGGAAAGCAAAGGAGAAAGGAGGTAAGTTGGTATCAATTGTTGTATAAATAATTTAGTTATGTTTATAGGTGATGTGGTGGAATCATACCACCCATAAGGCATAGAGCAAATGCAGAAATGGAAGAAGAAATGAAGTGAATCCGAATGAGGCTGGACGCCATGGAAACAGTGCAAAGGAGAGCACCAGATGCTGGAGATATCAGTGAAGCTGAGAGTGAAGAGATAGAGGTTGAAGAAAATATAGCAGAGGATGTTGCACAAGCTTGCTTGATAAAAGTTGTTTCAAAGATAGGATCCAAAGCGAAGATAGAGGTACCAATGTACGAAGGCAATTTGGAAGTTGAAGAATTGTTATATTGGGTACATTCTATGGACAAGTACTTTGATTATGAAGATATCAAAGAAGACAAGATGGTGAAGCATGCAGTGACAAGAATGAAATTTCATGCAACGCTATGGTGGGATGAACTGCAAGCTGAGCATAGGAGCAATGGTAAGCAGAAAATTAAAATTTGGGATATGATGATAGCCAAGATGAAAGCCAAATTTATCCTGAAGGACTATCAAATAAATTTGTTCAGAAGATTGCAGAACCTGAGACGGAAGATCTTATCAGTGAATGAGTACACTAAGGAATTTTACAAACTGAGCATCAGGGCTAGACATAAAGAGAATGAAGATGAAAAAACAACGAGATATATCAATGGGATGAGATATGAAATACAAGAGGAGATCAACATGATGTCTGTTAGTAAAGTCAAGGATGATTATCAAGAATCCTTGAAATCTGAAGAGAAATTGGCCAGGAAACAAATCCAACGAAGAAGAGGAGGAAATTCAAGCAGAGGTAAGGGAACCACTAGAGAGAAGTTCCAGAAGCCGAAGAATGAAGCTGACAAATAGAATAGTCACCATGAGAAAGGTGGAATTTATAAAGAAGGACAACATGGTGGAAGAAGCTCTTTTTCCAGAGGGAGAGGAAGAGGAAGATCCATAGGAGGTCAAGTTAGATGTTATACCTATGGAAAATCAGGGCACAAGTCTTGGGAATGTCCGGAGAGAAAGAAAGAAGGAGGAGGTGAAGAACACATTGCTGAAGCACAAAAGCATGTTGAAGTAGAAGAAGCAGAAAGGGGAAATAACCTCATGATGAGGAATATTCTTCTTACACAAGATAAGGAGATGGAGGAACCAATCCAGTGAACAATTCTGTTTAGAACTGCTTGCAAGATAAAAGACAGAGTTTGCAAGGTTATCATAGACAGTGGGAGAATTGGCAATCTAGTATCCACAGAGATGGTGGAGAAACTAGAGCTGAAGACAACTACACATCCAAATCCATACAAGGTATCATGGTTGTAGAAAGGACATAAAGTAATGGTAAGTCAACAATGCCAACTTGAATTTAAAATAGGAGGTTATAGGGATGAAATATTATGCGATTTAATTCCTATGGATGTTTGTCATATTTTATTAAGGAGACCATGGAAATTTGATAGAAAAGTTATTCATGATGGAAGAAAGAATACTTATACCCTAGAAAAGAATGGTAGGAGACATATGTTGTTACCCATAGAAGACAAAGAACAAAAGAGGGAAGATAGTTCAAGCATACTTCTCATGAGTGAGAAGGAACTCTTGAATGAATTCAAGAAGGAGAAAGAAATGCAATTTGTTGTAGTGAGGAATCTAGCTAGAGTTATCCTTACAAATACTTCTATGGAATATTTGCCTGAAGAAATCCAGGAACTGTTAGAAAAATTTGTTGATTTAGTAGTGGATGAGTTACCTCACTCATTGCCACCCATTAGGAGTATAAGCCATCATATTGACCTTATTCTAGGAGCTAGTTTACCAAACAAAGCAACTTATAGGTTGACACCTAGGGAGAATGAGGAAGTCAAAAATCAAGTCCAAGATTTGTTGGATAAATGTTTAGTCAGGGAAATCCTAAGCCCATGCGCAGTATCGACTGTGTTAAGTCCAAAGAAGGAAGGAGGATGGAGAATGTGTACAGATTCTAGAGCCATCAATAAGATAACCATTAGGTATAGATTTCCTTTACAGAGGATGGATGATTTGATGGATTGTTTGAGTGGAGAAAGCTAGTTTTCCAAGATAGACTTGAAGAGTGGATATCATCAAATAATAATGAGAGAGGGAGATGAATGGAAAACACCATTCAAGACAAATGAAGGATTGTTTGAATGGTTGGTCATGACATTTGGGTTGACAAATGCACCAAACACACTTATGATATTGATGAATGAAGTATTGAAAGAATTCATAGGAAAATTTGTTATAGTATATCTAGATGACATACTAATCTTCAACAAGACACAGAGAGAACACTTAAGACATATGACATCAGTGATGGAAAAATTGCTAATAAATATGAAGACAATTTCTTTTATGAAGACATAAACTTGGGTTTTGTGATTTATTCAAATGAAATGAATATGGATCCAAAAAAGGTGAGAGCAATCAGAGAATGGCCATCACCAAGCAGCATATTTGAGGTAAGAAGTTTTCATGGGCTAGCAAGTTTTTATAGAAATTTTATCAGAAATTTCAGTGGTATATGTGCACCCATGTTGGACACTGTGAGGAAGAAAAACAAGTCTTTTAGTTGGACAGAGCAAGCTAAAAAAATTTCAAAGTGTTGAAGGAGAAGATCACAGAACAACCAATTATGTTCTTGCCAGATTTTGGAAAAACATTTCAAGTGAGATGTGATGCAAGTGGATTAGCTATTGGAGCGGTCTTGAGTCAACATAATAGGCCAGTTGCTTATTTCAGTGAGAAGCTAAATGACACCAAGAAGAATTATTCCACATATGACAAATAATTTTATGCAGTGATTCAAGCTTTGAAGAAGTGGAGACACTATCTAATTCCTAAAGAATTTGTATTGTATAGTGATAATAAAGCTTTGCAGTTTATTACTAGGAAAGAAAAGTTGATTCAAAGACATGCTAAATGGGTAGAATTTATGCAGAATTTTACTTTTGTTATTAAACATATTGTTGGATATCCTAACAAAGTTGCCGATGCTTTGAGCAGGAAGAGTTTGATTGTACAAGAATTCCAAGTGGAGACCTTAGGGTTTGAACACCTCAAGGAGATGTATAAAAAAGATGCAGATTTTAAGGAAGCTTATGAGGCATGCAAGAATCCTTTGTTGGGAGATAGAAGCCCATGGACTAAATATTTGATCCAGGATGGATTATTGTTCAAAGGAAGCCAATTATGCATACCGAAATGCTCAATGAGAGATACCCTGCTGAAAGAGAAACACAACAGAGTTTTAGTTGGACATTTTGGTCATGATAAGACATTTTCACAATTGAGTAATTCGTATTATTGGTCGAGCATGATAGAAGAGGTGAAAAGTTTTGTGAACAAATGCAGAATTTGTCAATATGAAAAAGGAAGACAACAAAACACTGGTTTGTATCAGCCATTACCAATTCTAGAAAGGTCGTGGGATGCAATTAGTATGGATTTTTTTGGGGGATTGCCTAGAACTCAGAAAAGGAGTGATTCCATATTTGTTCTGGTGGACAGATTTTAAAAAATGGCACATTTCATACCATGCTAGAAAAAAAATGATACTACGCACATAGCCAATTTTTTTTGCAGAGAAGTGGTGAGACTACATGGATTTCCTAGGAGCATAGTCTCAAACAGGGACACCAAATTTGTAGGACACTTTTGGAGGAATCTATGGAAGAGGCTAGGGACAAAATTGTCCTTTATTTCATCATATCACCCTCAGACATATGTATAGAATGAATTAGTAAACAAGAGTCTGGGAAACTTGTTGAGAAGTTTAGTCATTGAGCAAGTTCGGAAATGGGATCAGATTCTGGCACAAGATGAATTTGCATTCAACAATTCAGTTAACAGGAGCACAGGAAAAAGTCCATATGAAATTTTGTATGGTATACAACCAAGAGAGATTACAGAGTTGAGATATATGAATCAAGATGAGTTTAGAAGTGTTGGAGCAAAGGATTTTGCAACATAAATGCAGAATCTCCATGACAGAGTCAGAGAACAGCTACAAAACAACAACCTGAAATATAAGAGCAGAGTTGATCAAAAGAGGAGAGAAGTCAAATTTGAAGTTGGCTATGAAGTTTTAGCTCATTTGAGAAAATAAAGGTTTCCAAGGGGAACATATAACAAATTGAAGATGAAGAATATTGGACCATGCAGAATTCTAAGAAAATTCATAGGCAATGCTTATGAAATTGTGTTGCGAGACAATGTTGGGATATCACCGATATTCAATGTTGCAGACCTGTATCCTTACAGGAGAGGTGAGGCAGGAGAATCAGATGATCAGAAAGAATTTCAATGGGAATAATAATTTCCCTCAACAGAAAAACCTTAGATGGAGAAAATCATTGAACAAAGAGCTAGAAAGAAGACCAAGAGGAAGACATATCTTAAATACTTAGTGAAATGAAAATATAATCCAATGGAAGATGCAATTTGGGTCATAGAACCTGATATTTTGAAGCATGAAAAGACATTGTAGGAGCTCATGGACAGGAGTATGATGTAGGAGCATTGCCTTCAAATTCAAAGACGTAAGTGTGGAGGCAAAGGAACGACATCTCAACATGACAGAGTTTCAAATCAAAAATGAACTCAGAAGTAAATCAAGTTGTTGAGATATTTTTGAAAGCATCATTTTTAAATATGTCATGTTTGTAAAGTCATGAAGGACTGTAAGGGGCTGCAAATATATAGTGTTGACTCTTATCTGGCAATAACTATTAGTTATTGTAATAGGACAGAGTAGGTAACCGCCAAGAGTTTGATAGGATAGGTTACAGACAAGACGACGAGAGATCATGGAGCCGGTCCTTAGATAGTTGTTGTTGTATTGTAAAGTTACTAGATGATGACCATGAGATAGAGATAGAGATCAGTAGAGCATAGTAGAGTAGAATAAAGATGCAGTGGAGAACTATAAGATTATGTAATTTGTTTTTATGAATGAATAGAATGGACAGAATTGTCCCAAATCTTGGACTTTGTTCATTTGATGTATGAATGAATAAATGTTATATTTTGGGTATGTGATTTATTTCATTTCGTTCGTGTATGATTGTTTGAGAAGTTGATCATATGAGTCTGTGATGAAATTGGATAAGTTTCAATTGTTTCTCTTCTGAAACTCATATGCAAGGTGTGCATCTCGAATGTAAGGAGTGC
>SNQJ01S0182515.1:0-19123 GCA_010110895.2 Picea sitchensis | reverse complement strand
CACCATGGACTAATTAAACTTATCATTGTTTATCACTTGAGTTTACATGGTGATAGCTGGAGAGATTTCATCGCTCAGAATGGTTTTGATGATACAGACCCTGTCCAGGTTGACAAGACTGTGGTTAATGAAACCAAAGTCCAGCCACCCGTGCCCTACCATGTCCTACTTCCCTCACCTAAACCCTCAACCGACCTTGATGTTGATTTACCAGACGTTGTAGCAGAGAAGGTTGAGGTTATTAAAAAACCCATAGGCAAAAGGGCCAAGGCAAACCCTACTGTTATTGCTAAGGGTAAAAAGAACGCTCGGCTTATTTCAAGGATGGCTAGAAATAAACCTAAACCCTCTGTTGAGTAGAATCCCATAGTCCTTAGTGAGGATTCAGACTCTGACGTAGAACGTTTTTTAGCCAGTGAGTACCCTTACTCACAGGGTTTATGCCCCGAGCCACCTTTTGATTTCATTACGAATATTCCCCCTTGCCTAAGGAATAATCCTAGCTACCCTGGTATCAAATTGCCTAACGAAACCCTTGGCAATGTAATCAAACCCTCACCTGCTTTTTCGAAACTCACACAGTCGCCCTGTGACCAATGTGATTTATGGATGGAACGATACTACATCGACGTTCCCATACTCCAATCGAAAATTCAAAGATAAAATTGCATTATTGACCAGTCAAAGAAACCAGCTCCAAGCAACTGATAAGAAGCAGAAGACAACCGACTCCATCGTTTTCAAGAATGTTGAATCAGCCATAGTCGTTGTCAACTCCAAATTTTCGTGATCAACCCATCTGCTCATACAGGTATGATTTTGATATCGTTTTTGTTTTGTGAATAACCAGGATTAATATAGTGAGTTGGATTTGGTCTTCGAACAACTCTGTTTATATTTTGAATAGCTTTGTTTATATTTCAAAATGGCTCTATCATAATGTGTTCATCCTGTATACATTTCGCTTTGCTAAAAATAAATGAAATTTCGTTTTGGATATATGATTTGATCATTCCCAGTTTAGACACCGATAGATTTTCATTCGAATTTGATTGGTCTTCGTTTGGATTTGATTTGCTCGTTTGTCTGATTGGGTTAACGAAACTGACGGTCTGCTTTCAATTGAATTTGTTTTTGAACGGGAATTTTTTCATGCTCAATTTAAGATACGATCATGTTTGGATATGATTTCGTTATGGTCCATGTGCTGTGATTGGCAAACAATTTCAATTAGTTTGGTTGTTACAATCTTTTAATATATGCTCTGTCACGTAATCTTCTAAGAACAGGAATACAACTCTGTTCGGTTTCAATTTCGAAAGAATTACTCTGTTTCGTATGAAAATAATGCTCTGAGTTAAGCCTATGTAAATGCACCCGAAATCGTGGAATGGTTTTGATTCATAATAACTATGTTAAAACCTTAACTGTTCGATTCGCTCTTATTCTGATTGGATTATCCCATATCTCGAGTTGGCAAGATTGTTTTATGAGTCAGATTCGTATTATAATTGTTTCTTTGTTTGATTTGTAAAACGAAATGGTCAACCTACATTATATCTATCAAATCCGATTATAATTCATTTGAATGGAACGATTTTGATCAAAGTCAATCGATCTTGTTTCCCCAATTTGCAATAACAAAAGATCGGATAATTTTTATGAATTCTGTTATGATTTCATTTAAATTGATTTCAGCGCTAGCTTGAGTCGATCCACTTGTGGCATGAATCGTTTTCTATGTCAATACAGTTACAACGATTTGAAAATGATCTTGTTGAATTCGACCGTATCTCATGTTGATAAGGCAGCATAACAATTTGCCTACGATTTGTTTTGATTATATCAGTTTCAAATTATCAAACGATTTCACAACTGTTGATTATGATTCGAGTTACATTTTTGTTGATTCTATGGTAACAAAGAAGCTTGATGCGCTTACCTCTATGATGATTTGATTGATTTTGATCCTGTTTGATTTGAATGAATTGTAGCCGTTTCAATTTCAATGATTCATTTTCAAAAAGCTATTGGATTTTAAGTTAAATTTAATTCTTTTTAAATATTTTCAATTGATTTTAATGCCGATTCTATGTCTGATTTAGACCATCTACAAAATGTAAGTTATGTAGATCTATAGAATTAGATTTTTATCATTTTATTAATAAAGGATCCTTCTAACTTGTCATTTTTTACCCTTTTCAGATTAGAATTAGAATTGCATAGGATATCTTTGGACGGAGTCTAGGGGATATTTGTGTTTTAGTTTTATTTTAGGTTCTTAGTTTAGTTAAAACTGGGATATCTTCAGTTATGTAAACAGTTTGATAGCTTCCACAAGGAGGTTTTACCCACATGGAAAAAACTATAAATACTTATTATTTTTGTAATAAGGATCATCCTCACTTGTGGGAGAACCGGGCTATGGATTCCTAATACAAGCTAAGACAGAAGTTGATGTTCTACTACAAATTTATCTTTTCATAATATCAATCTTTTGTTTAAATTTTATGCATGTCGTAGCAATTGATTATATACTACTTTTGCTATCATAGTATTTTGCAGAATGATGTGATTTAATTAATATGATTCATGTATGATTTCTTTCAATACTTAAAAATACAGCAATTACTCTATTAAGTTAATGAATGAATGATTTCTCTTCTTCATCAATTGAATTATTTCATATAGAGATCTTTGCATACGGGTTTTATCTAATTGTGAAGGTTTATAAATTATAAGATTGTTATTTATTTTTATGTCTTGTTTGTCCTGTAACATATTTCAGGAAGCATCATAGCTGATCTTTTGTGAGAAGCTTGAGGGCTAAACGGTGTTAACTTCTTCCTCCAATCTGCTTATGAAGTCATCTTACACAGGGAAAATCTGGAGCAACTCTCTACCGTTGAGTTTGTGATTTTTTTTTTTTTTTAATTTGTTAATTATAATATTAATATTTTAGTTAGATATATTTGTAGTTTAGATTAGTGATTTAGTTTAGTTAGATTTACGTTTTTTATTTCGTTTCATAAAATTATAAAATCAATAAAAACATCTTTCTTTGTCTTAGGACAGAATATTAATGAGTTTCGGGTTTTATTTAAATCTGTAAATTGTAGATGTGTACATTTTGTGAACAAGTTATATTTCATTTAGTGGTTAGATAGTTAATTAGTTAGAGTTAATATAGTAGTAGTTAGTAGATTGTATATATGGAATAGTTAGATTAGTTTAGTTTGTTGTTTTAATAATTAGTTTTTAGTTTAGTTTTGTTTAATGAATTTAGTTTTAGTTAGATTAGTTTATTAGTTTGTTTTAGTTAGATTAGTTAGTTTGAATAAGTTTTATTTTTTTGTTTCTTAGGACCTTAGATGCATTTACTTGAATAGCTAAACTGTCGAGGGTGGTTCATCCCAAATGGCTTGTGTTATTTAGACAACCCCGGAGCAGTTCCACTCTCTCAGTTGATGGACGAGACGATTTCGCCCGTCAACAAGAATGAAAAAGAGAGAACATAGAGGTAATGAAGTCACCGGATAATGAAGAAAGAAGTAGAGTTTGAGAATCTTGAAGAAGTTGTGACATTGAGATTTAAAATCGTCAAGCTCAGCAAGAATTTTGAAGATATAGAAACATCCACACCAGTTATAGAGAATGAAGAAAAACACCCTAGGTTGCTAGAAAATAAGAATGAAGAAAATAGAAGAGTTATGAAAGAGTACTCAAAGGAAGGAATTATGGTCAACGAGAATATAAAAAAACTATCGAGAGATACATATTCAAAGCCACCATCCATGTACAAGCCACAAAGAAACTTCAATCATGATCATGATCAGTCAAGGAAAAAATTCATAAGGCCTACACCACAAAGAAGATCATTCCTTCCAAATGTATGCAAATTTTTTTATGGTCATTTTTGTCTTATTACTAACTTTGGACATAAGGTCACAAATTGTAGGGTTTATAAAAGAAATGTTCAAACAAGGCTACCTATGTGGTCTCATGTAACATTGAGTGTTACAAATTTCATAACTATGGACACATAGAAAATGATTGTAGAAACATGATGATACTTCCATGAAAGAGAGAATACTAATATCATATATAAAAAATTATGGATAAAAAGAAAATAGGAAGAATAGGTGAATGAGCCGGTGCCGAGGAGAGATCATAAAGTTACAGCAAAATGAGATAAAGAAAATTCTACAGAGAAGAATAAAGATGTCAGATATAGAAGGTTTTGGAAAATAACTGAAAGAAAGGAAGGCTAGGTAATAAGGAAAAGGTTCAAGAGATTGCACTTTCACCTATTTTTAGTGAAGATGAATCCATAGAAAAGAAGAAAGAGAGTCGAACTGGAGAATAATAGATCTACTGTGAAGATGATGATGAATACACATTAGAGTACTAGGAATTGTTTTGATCCATCGGCTTAGAACTCCCAAATGTGTATAGATATTAGGCAGGGGAGTCTATGAAATAACTATGACAAACCAAAGAACCATACTTAGAGAAGCTTACAGAGTTTGAAGAAATATTTAGAGCAGTTAGTTAGCAGAAGTAGAGTTTGATAAGATTAATCAAGAGACTTCATGATAGTATACTCATAAATGGGTTAGCATTATGGGCGGAGTTCTTAGAGTAGGTATTTGGACAAATATATGGACAAAAAATGGATTCGTAAGAACACTTTGTAGGTTTGGACAGGATATATGATAGTGGATGAGAGCGTTCATAGATTGGTTCAAGACTGGTTGAACAAAGGAACATTATCATAATGGATGATAATTACACAAGAAATGGCTTGAACAATGTTAATGGATCATAAATTGACAGATATTCTTTGGACACATGTAGTGCATACATGGGTTCACATTCAAAACAGAGTAATCCTCACAAACAACAATACAATAAAATCCTACAGAACTATGGAAAAGTCTTGACAACAACCTCTACATCCAAGAAATTTGCAAAGGATATGCCGAATGAATTTAGAAATATCGTTACTTGGAGAACTATCCTTCTTTTGGGTCTTCAAATATGTCAAAAAAAACCAAGTGGTACATGGATTCCTCAAACTAATTATATGGAGATATACTAAAGAGGTTCATAATGAAATATTGCAAACTAGTTACCACTCCTATACAAAACTGGTTACAAGTTGAGAAAAAAGATGATGATTTAAAGTCTACAAACCGGAGGCAATACATGTATACAACATCCAAACCATATGTAATTCAAGTAGTTGGATAGATGGCCTTGATTTCAAGAAGCAACAAAGGAATCATATGTATTAGCAGTTAAGAGGATTTTCATATATCTCAAAGGAATTTGCAGAGTTTGGATTATGGTATCAAAGGAAATGATCTATCACTTATTGCCTATAGATATCCAGTTTGGGAAGGTTGCATTTATTTGATGAAGCACCCGATTAGACAGCGTTCTACTTGGGTAAGTGTTTATCATCTTGGCTAAGCAATAAAACAATCATCAATATGCTTATCTACAGCCGAGGCATAGTATATTACAGCAACAACATGCTGTACCGAGGTTCTATGGATGAAAAAAATTATGGTCTACGGGTTGAGTATGTTGATCCATTCAAATCTATTGTGACCACAAGTGCCATCAATATGTCAAATAACCAGGTGATGCACTCCAATCTGAAGAACATTCCAATAAAAATTATCATTTTATACGGGAACAAGTTGCAGAGAAGAACATCATAGTTGAATATGTGGGAACAAAAGAACAAATTGACATACATCTTCTAAAACCTCTTCCACAGAAATCCCTTGAATATCTTCACCAGAGACTAGGGTAATTTCTACTCCAAATGAATTATTTTGAATGCTTATCTTATATCTTAAGATGTGTACAGGAAGCACCATAAATGGGACAAATGGGGAGAGATTTATGGGATGCAAAGGTAACTTATTGAAGAGAGATCATAGAGGCATGTTTCCAAAGGGGAGCGATTGTCACAAGGGTAGAATGAGCGATATGACTTCAAGTGATACACACTTTGTCAAAAGGTGAGATATTATTCATATGAAGGGGAAGAGAGTAATCAAAGAGTTATAAACACAAAGAAAATAAGTACACATGTGAAGCGGAGGTAGTCCCAAAGGGAGACTTTATTCCAGGAGAAGCCCCAAATGGGGATACCCTTTTTCATTCATGTCAAAGGGGGAGAGAGAGAACATAGGCATGTTTCCAGGTGGAGTGATGGTCACGGGGGGAGAGTGAGCATTGGAGCATTAGTTTTTCCATGAATGTTGGTGTTTCCGTCAATGCGAAAGGGGGAGATGGTCAAACAATTGACTTAGGTTGATGGATGGATTGATATGGATTTTTTTTCATTGATGTAAGCTATTGGAGATCTGTAGATTGATGTCAACCCTTAGTGATTGATGCTGTTGTGGACAAAGTTAAGCTAGAAAGAATTACAGTACCACAAAGGTTTGGGTAATGGACCCAAGGTTATTTCTATGTATAATAGTATGAGTTTTAATATATTTGAAGGTAAGAATCTTCTATATGCATATTACATGTCATTCCATTTCTAGGGGTATGTGGAACGTCACATAACTCCTCACATAGAAGTTAGCCATGAAAAGTTCAGAACCAGGTTTGGGTAATGGACCCAAGTTTGTTTGATGGATAAAGGTATGTTTTATTATATTTGAAGCAATTATTATTCTAGATGGATATTACATGTCATACCATTTCAGTGGTATGTGGAACATTTTATAACTCCTAGCGGTTTGAGAGTTGTAGCCTTGTGAAGTTGAGGACCCTCATATGTGTTGGCTTGAAGCCCCAAAAAGTCAAATAAGTCAAAAGTTGCAAGAAGAAATTATTATTTAAATGATAAAGTAAAAGTGACAAAGTCAAAGAGTTATTTAAATATTAAAGTGGAGTGAAAAAATCAAAGAGATTATTTAAAAGTAGGTAAATTGAGAATTTGACAAAGTCAGGAGGAATATTTAAGTGTTAGTAATGGAGAACTTTCTAATTATGGAAAGGGTTAACCTAAAATAGGAAAATAGGTTAAGTGACCTATAAATGGGTTGCATTTACCTAGAAATAGTTAAGTGACCTAGAAATGGGTTAAGTTACATAGAAATAGGTTAAGTGACCTAGAAATGGGTTAAGTGACACAAATGGAGTTGCTTGACCTAGAAGATGGAGAGTATAAATAGGCAAGGATCTCTCTTTTTATATCACACTTGAATATTGAATATATATAGGTGACTAAGGTAGCAAAGGATATCTAAGCCTAATTTTAGAGGAAGGTGAAGAAAATTAGAAATTCAAGGGGAGGATAAATTCTTTTGATGATGCTTTCTAAGGTATGTTATTTACATGTCATCTCACCATTTTTCACAATAATTTTTTTTTCTAGAATGAGTCATACCATGATATTGATAGGACACTGAGGAAATATATCAATTATCTATGGTAAAAATTTCATATTGTGGATCGCTATATTTTTGGAGTTACACTCCATTGAAAATAGGATTTGTGGCTAATTATGAAACTAGTCTAAAATATTGTTTCGGGTAAAAACATCAAACATTCTTCATAAAAGATCCAAATTTAGTAACACAAAATTTGTTGGTTATAGTACATTCTATAGTATGTTATGTAACATTTTTAATATCAATTCAATAAATATTCTAGAATAAGCTAGAATTCAACAAAGATATACATTTTCTATAACTCACTAGGAGGCTTCCAAGGGTGACACCTTGAGGTGAATAAAATTCATTGAAGAACGTGCATGTATAGAGACAAATGTTTATTCATTACAGTTACATATAGTTATAGTTATTTCAATTTAGGGTTGTTGACCATTCAAAACTAGTCATGTGAGAAAAGTTTGATGAAAATGCTAGTCTCTTGTTGTGAAAGTTAAGGAGAAACTTTGGGTATGTCATCATATACACCAAGTCTATTATAGAGTTACACATGATATTTGTATGATATGAAATTGATGAGGGATTTTTGGTTAAAGATTTACATGTTGGGTACATGGTTGGGAACAAGTGTAGTTGATGAGTTGGAACATACATGAAGTATATAGTTGATGATGTTATTTTATCTTGATGGAGTCAGGATTGATGAGTAGTTGATACATGATTGGTACATACTTGATACTACATGGTTGGAGGCACTTGTTAGTAGTATTGTTGACACATGGTTTATGGATGATGTAGCACATACTTTATTGGTATATTATTAAAAGAACATATTGATGTTTGTGATGATTATGAGTTGTTGTCGTTATGGTTGATGCGTATCTTTGAGAGTTGTCTTGGTGATTGATCTTGGTGGTAGATCTGATTTGGTTGATAATATTGATAGAGACAATTTATTGTGAAAGGTTATTTGTACAAGATGGTTACATGGTTGATGCACTTGTTCATGTTATAGGTTTTGTGGGAGTTTGGTGCATGGCTGATGCAGTTGTTCATGGTACAAGTTTTGTACAGGTTGGTGCATAGTTGATACACTTGTTTATGGTAAAGGTTGATTACGGTTGTTTGAATTACAGGTTGGGTGCACATAGTTGAGTGCACTTGTTTATGGTTATGTTGAGTTATAGGTTGATGCATGGTTCAGGTTATTGGTAGAGGTTATTTGGTGTAGGTTGAGTGGTACAATTTTATAGTAGTATATATCACTTAGTGATAGTGTCTGATGGTTCCTCATTCTACTGCCTCACGTCCAGGAGTAGTTGGGCCCGAGAGGCAGGAAAAGTGGTTGTATACATTTGGATTTGTAGCCAGAATAACATATATAGGGGTTGTAGCCTCCTTCTAGTTGTAGCCAGAGAAATTGGGAATTGGAGTGGAGCTTGCTTAGGTTGTATCCTGAGAGTGAGGGTTGGAGCCTCATTCAGTTAATTTGGAAGCAAAAGTTAGTGCTTCCAATGAATGTAATTCTTAAGACATATAAAAAAATCATTTTGGTAGTTGTTGTCCCTTGACCAAGTTTTGAGGATCCTTGGTCATGTTTGACCTACTTTTGGGACTTCGCCAGGATGTCGAAGGAAGCATGAGAGATTGAAGACAAAAGAATGTTGGGATCACCGGCCTTTTTTGGGATTTTTGGGTTTAGGTTTTATTTAACGGGTATGGGGATGTCGGTAGATGGGTTTACCCATGTTTAGTTGTTTGTAATGTATAATAGAAATCTAGGTGATGAAGAGTAGTTCGATCTATGTGATGCGAAGGAGAGGGATATAAATTATGTGATGCTAAGTGCTAAGTTAGGAAGTAGTTTGATCTATGTGATGAAGGAGGGACAAGTATGTGATGCTAAGTTCTAAGTGTTAATGGCTAAGTGCAAGTGGTAGCAATTGTAATTTAGCTTTGTGCATACTATGTGAGACTTGTAGAGCTAAGTGCAAGTAACTATAAGATATTGTGTGAAGGATTTGTGCTATACCTTATCTAGAAGAAGGAGGATTTGGCACAGTGTGTGTATATATCTTGTCTTATGTGGAGTAGGATATTGTGGCTTTTTGCATGTAGAAGATTGATAGAAATAAATAAGAAGAGAGAGTTGGTGGGCGTAGCCCAGACGGAGGTGAACCATTATATCTTGTGTTTCTATGCTTTTGTGTGATGTATTGATGTGTTTATGTCTTTACTTGCTTAAGTGATTTGATATAGATGAATGATAGATAGATCTAGTAATTCTTTGTGTTGAATAATGTGAATAAATGCTAGATATGATCTATGTTGGGATGCTTAGTGCTTGAATATATTAAATATGATTGAATATTGCGATGCTCTATAACTAGGGTTTAACTGCAATGTAACTAAGAACTGAATATCAATGAATGTTAATTGCTAAGTGATCTGTTGAGTGTTGTAATCACAGATCACGTGTCCCAACTAAGGTTGAGACTGCTAAGTCCTGCTGACCACCCTTTCCTCTCTACCTCGGGTGAGACTTCATATGCCCATGGGTGTTGTGAAAGGAAGGTGAAGGATTAGGGTTTGGTGTGTTGTTAGCGTTGAACCTTGGGTTTTCCTTTGTGCCAACAAATGGTTTAGATTGCGGGCATATTTGTGATCTGCCCTTGGATGCGCTTACGTGCCTATTACCGCAGGTTGTAGAGAATGCAGGCATCTTGCTAAGGGAATTCCTGAGCTAGTTGTATTTTTTGTAGAAGTGGCCTTGCGTCGAGGAAGCACCTCTATGACACCTCCTTGCTCGCCGGGGACCTTCGATTCTCGGCCCGAAGAATCGCTCTTTTCAAGCTCCTCGAGTCCACTGCCACCAATTACACTCAGCCGGTGGATTCCCCTTTGGTAGTAGTTAGCGATCACCGGGACTACTACATTGGCCTTGATCACATGTAACTTCACGTAGCTTGAACCAGATCTCCGATGCTGTCGGCATCCGCTGGTGAGGGCCACAAGCCTTGACACTGTCTCCGGCCCACCGGAAATCGGAAATCGGCAGGGGTTAGGTGGTTCATGCGAACACAATTCACATGCACAACAAAACCCGGACCCCCGATGGTCAATGAGTCAACACTTCTGTCGAGGAATTTCCCTATCGGGAAATCGGGGTGCGCGATGTCATGAACCCTTGACACACAAAGTCCCGAACCCCGAACTTTGATATGCTTCCACGTGTCCCCCTCTCCAATCCAGCGGCTCGGTCGATCTGAGTAAAGCGTCAGCGTTTCAAAGTTGAACTCTTCCCTACGGCGGCGGCGAACCCCGATCCTGGGGATCTAATGACACGATGTCTGTTAGAGATAATGACTCGATCAGCTTCGAGTACAGCTCGTGATTTATTGAGGTGTAGAACTCTCACCTCTCCATCCTCAGGAGTGCGAAATCCCGATATGGAGGGATCTCTTGACCTGGCGATCCCTCAGGATGGTAAGCTCTACAATTATATGAGTTTCACGATGTTTTACGATGATGCCGGGAATGCGATTTCGATCATATTAGCGCCGATGGCGTTGGATCCCCTCCACGTGTCCTCCAGCCGTCGGACGGTCCGAGATCCCTCGAGGTTGGCGACTTCGGGATTCTTGGGACCTCAGTCGAATTCCCGAAGATTGATATCCGACTAATAAATACTATTACAACTTTTGCCCGATCCGGTATGTGATCTGGGAGGAATGAGATCGGATGACTCAGATCCTTTCTCCCATGCGCTCCTCCTCTTGAGGTTAAGCGGAATTAAGCTGCTTTTCAGAATCAACGGATGGCCGGGATTTCTTCTTAAGATCCGGCGGTTGTTGTGCTCCCTCGAGCTTCCTTTGTTTTCTTCCCAGACTTTGGAAGAATTCTTCGTTCCCACAGGCTTGGACCTTTGCGTTTCTTCTCCTTTGCAAACCCTCAACTTGATGTCGCTTTCGTGTAAGCAGCTATCCTTACAAAGCTTACTCTTTGAATCCTCCACGGGATCCTTTGTCTCCCTGCAGGAGTCTTTCTTGTTGTCTCTTCTGAGCTTCAGTGAATACTCAGACCCCTTGGAGAATTTTGTCCTCCTTCTCCCTCGATGGAGAATATGGATGCCCTTGGCTCCTTGCTCAAGCAACCCCTATGCTTTGGAGTCTTTCACGGGTGGTCTGGCAACCCAGGCTTGCAGGAGTCCCTCGGTGGACTCTGCTTAAAACGAGAACTCAAAGGTTCTTGCCTCCTATTATCTGTCTACAAGCCTTCTCGGCGCCCTCGCGGTCTCTCCACGAGAACATTCGGTAGTTACGGGTTCCTATGTGCCTTGCACCGCTCAATGCCCTCTGTGACCCTCAGAATCCTCGTGATTCTGGTATTCCCATAAGAACTCCTTTGAGGAGTTCTTTCTCTCCGTACACCAATGTATACGCGCTCAATGCCCCTCTTGGCAGAGCCTCTACAGAATCCTCAGTGATTCCGTTAGCAATTGTCCTCCGCTTTACAGCCTTGCCTCTTGAGGTGTTCGGTAACCCCAAAGTCCTTCCTCTGTATGAGTTGTTGTCTTCAAAGCTTGTGCCCTCAGCACGTCTTCGTCTGACCACTTAGAGTTCAGAAGTGCACCCTCTATGCACTTTGGGATTGAGTCTCAACCGCCATTCATGCCCTCTAGCATGAACCCTCGAACCTCTCAAACACGAAATCAAACCAACTCCACCGCAAATGCCTTGATAGCGATACACAATCATGACATAAAATGAACACACACCTACAAACATGCATATAATGTGGGCGGTGCGAGGAGAAGAAGCCATATAGGGTATTAATAATGGAAAATGCCTTTATTTTACAATGGTGTTCCCGAGATCTCCCTCGGCTCTTCTACTCTACATGCATTCTCTATCTTTCAAATGAGATCTCTCTATCTCTTTTGCCTGAGGTGCTCTTAGCGCTTCACTCAGTACACCTACCTATTCAATTACAATGAATGGGGAACATCTGAATCGAGAATCAGACCTAGATCTCAGCCAATCTACAATAAAGGTGATCCTATCTAATGCCCTACGCTTAAAGGCATGGCATTCATGGCTCAACAACCTAAGCACATTATTAAATTACATTCAATACAATTTCAAAATGAGGTTGCGCCTCCCTTTCAGTCCTACATGAGTGCGCGTTGATGTGGCTGATTGGATGGCATGGAGAGATGCTCATCATACTCCATAGCTGCAAAAATCTGAGCTCACGCTCATGAGCTTCCCATCTGGCGGTGGAATCCACGGGTCCCAAACAAGAGTCTGTGGGCTTTTCACTTGCTCCTTTACTAACTGCTTCTTTGCTTCCGTTCTTGGCTGCTCTTTAGCGCTCAGCCACGCCCGGTTGTTTCCTCGGCCCCAGTGGTATCTGCTGACTTCGATATCAGCTCCATGATCTCCATGATCACCTCATCCAAGTTGTTCGATTAAGCTGGTTTTGCTATTCGCAGTCTCCCCGGTACCAAAATTTTTGGCCATTTGGAAGATCATCGCGATCTCCCACGCCCCTTCCCATCGTCTCCAACTTCACTTTTTGGATGTGCATACCCTGCACTTTCACCCTGTCTCCTAGGGCTTCAATCTGCTCCCACATCTCAGCAAGACATATGTTGTTTGTGTCTTCATTCTCTGTTTCTCCAACCCCCTCTGTTGCATTGTTTCAACTTCCTTAGGTTTGAAGGCGTTGAGCCATTCCTCAAATGCTCATCATCCTTTTGACTTCTTGGTACATCGACTTCAATGTTGTAGCTCTCTCAGCTTCGTGGCTAAATTCATTGAGTTGTTCCTCAAAACACTCATTCTTCTCTTCCTCCCTTGGAGTCTCGGATACACGCTCCCAATTTCCTTTCTTTTGACGGTCATCCCCAATTTGTGGCCTTTCTGTTGTTCTTTGCATGTACAGCGAATTTTACGCCTCCTCGGGCAGATGGGTAGAATAATGTATTCCCCAATCAATAAGATATCATCGATGTTCTTTCCTCTGTCGGTACTGGCGATATAAATTCTACGATTCATGAGACTATCGAGGCGGAGTCCATTTTGCTCTGTCGACTCCTGCGGCTGATTCGAATTTATCTGTCCATCCCTGACCATTTGGCAATATGGGATGCTGTCGCTGCTGCTCCCTTTGGCGGTGTAGGATCAGCGGTCATATTCATCAGCCCAGCCCTGCTTTGAATTAGACTCTCATTGAGTCCAAGAATACGGGCATTCATTTTCATCCACGCCCTCGAGGGCAACCCGTGCTGCTTTCGCTGCGGTCTTTAGAGATCTTCACGATCTCTTTCATGCATGGCCCCGGAAATTTGAAATTCCACGGCTGCCCTCCGACGGTCAGCAGAGATCCTCGGTGATTAATTAGGTTTTATCGGCAAGCTGGAATTTCTTCCTTTCTGTAACCCGGCGATTATTTGGCTCATCGGTGATTCAACTTATCCCAATCCTTCGCCGCCATGAGAGTTTCTGTCTCTGTGCGCGGTAACAAACCATGACGTGGCCTAAGGTTCGGCATACCTCAATACATCTCTTCAACATCGCTATCTTATGATATCGGTACGCTTGGTGGCCCATTTAAACTTTGCCTTCTCTATTTGCAATTTGCACAGTCATCTCCTCCTCCTATCATGGCTTCCGCAGTTCATCTTCTCTATGTCTGCTTTTAATTCATAGAGATTTTGAGTCTCTTCTTCATCCCATTAGGCAATCTTTTCTGCCTTGCTTTTTCTTCCTATGGCCTTGTTAGCCATTTTGTTTGTGTCTATCGTTCTCTCGTGGATCGGTTGTTATCGCTCAATCACGGTGCTTGGCTTCATCTTCTCCGCGATCTCCCCAATGGCGTCTACGGACTACTATCTCCGGTAAACAAGTCCCCATGAGTTCTGAGCAACCACCGGTAACCTTCCTTTAAACATCTGGATGAAATCCGCTCGATACCACTTAGCGCCAAATCGAGGAAACTTCCCTCGACTTACCTCCTTGCTCGCCGGGGACAGCCTGATTCTCCGTCAGCGGAAGATCAGCTCTTTTCAACTCCTCGAGTCCACTACCCGATTACCTCCTTCCGGTGATTCCCCTTTTCGAATCGGAAATCGGAATTCGCGATCTCACAAATTCTGTGAGCGCAGTCACATGTAACTTATAACCCCGAACCCCGAATCTCGATTACCCGCATCGACATCCATGGGTGAGGCCTAAAGGAAAATATGACACTTCGCCGAATCGGATATCGCGACGCGGGAGTTCGCGGTTCATGCGAGCACAATTCCGCATGCACAACAAAACCAGAGCCGTGGTCAGCGATTCAACAACTTCTATTGAATTTCCCTATCCGGAAATGAGGGTATCGATGTCATGAACCACTTGACACCCACAAAGTCGGACGAACTCCGATATGCTGCGGTGTCCCCCTCTCCGATCAGCGGCTCGAATTCGATTCGGGAAATCGCCGATGTCGATTTCAAAGAGTTTGAACTCTTCCCTACGAGAAGCGAGCAGCGAACCCGATCCCGGGGATCTAATGACACGTGTCACGATTCGGAATGGCGGCTCTGATCGATTTGGGGAATCGCAACTCGCGATTTATTGAGGTGTAGAACTCTCACCTCTCCATCCCCCGAGTGCCGAAATCCCGATATGAAGGGATATAGCGACAGCGATCGCTGGAGATCAATGGCTCTGATTATATCGGGGTTTTCACGATGGATTTACCCAATCTATGGTCCACGGGAATGCGATTTCGATCGCCAAACGCCGATAGTAGCTGGATCCCCTCAAAATCATCCTCACGCCAATGGGCCGGTCCGGATCCCCTCGGGATTTCGCGACTTGCGCTTTTCGGATTCTTGGGACCTCGAGAATCCCGAATTCCCAAAGGCCGATATCCCGACTAATTAAATACGTACAACGCGATCGGCGGCTGTCGGCGATCTGGAATGAGATCGGATTGGCTGGAATCCTTTCTCCCATGCACTCCTCCTCTTGAGGTTAAACCATACGCTACTTCTTCCGATCTAGCGGATGGCCGGGATTTCTTCTTAAGATCCGGCGGTTGTTGTGCTCCCTCGAGCTTCCCGTGCTTTCCTCCCAGACTTGGAATAATCCTTCGTCTCAAAGGCTTGGGCCTCTGCGTTTCTTCTCCTCTGCAAACCCTCAACATGTGCGTCGTGTAAAGCTGTCGCCTGAGGCTTCACGCTCTTTGAATCCCTCGCGGGATCATGCATGCTCCCGCTACTCACCAGGTAGCTGCTTTGGCGTAAGCTATCGTCTGAGATTAGGTGGTCACCGGACGCCAGAATTTTGTCCTCCTTCTCCCTCGATGGAGAATATGGATTAACACAAAACCATACGCCAAGCAACCCTATCTTTGAGGTCTTTACGGGTGTTCAACCAGCAATACAGGTCCCTCGGTGGACTCTGCTTCCTTCAACCGAGGAACTCAAGAGTTCTTGCCTCCTCGTATATGTCTACAACCTTCCTCAACACCCTCCCGGCGGAGCTTCGCTGCCACAGAACATTCGATGGATTAAGGTTCCTATGTGCCTTTGCACTGCTCAATGCACTAAGGCCTCGGAATCCTCGGCGATTACGGTATTTATAAAACTCAACAAGGAGTTCTTTCTCTCCATTTTACCAACTGTATCAGCTCAATGCCCTCTTGGAAATTTTCTCCGCAGAATCCTCGGTGGTGGATTAGCAACTATGTTCCAGCTACACAGCCTTGCCTCTTGGGGTTCGGTAACCCAAAGTCAGCCTATACGTAGCAGGTTATTTCTTCAAGGCTTGTGCCCCTCGATGCGTCTTTGTCGACTCGCCCGAGTTCATAGTGCCGCCTCGTGGCGGGATTGAGTCATAACCTTTCTGTCATTACCCTCTGGCATGGTATAAAGACCTCTCAAACCTGAAATCAAACCAACTCCACCGCAAATGCATGATAACGACCTGTCAGCGACGCCAAAATGAACGCACCTACAAACATGCATATAATGTGAGATGCGGGGAAAACTGCTCTGTATTAATAATGGCAAATGCACGTATAATTTACAGGTGTTCCCAAGATCTCCCTCGGCTCTTCTACTCTACATGAATTCTCTTTTTCAAAATGAGATCTCTCTATCTCTTTTACCTGAAGCGCTAAGAGCGCCTCAGGTACACCTACCCTATTCAATTACAATGAATAGGTTTGTCTAGTCAGGAATCAGACCTAGATCTCAGCCAATCTACAATAAAGGACAATCCTATCTAATGCATGCGCAAAGGCATGAAGCGTTCGTAGCTCAACGACCTAAGCACATTAATTACATTCAATACAATTTCAAAATGAGTTTAAGCCTCCCTTTTCGATACCGAGTGTGCGCTGATGTGGCTGATTGGATGGCATGGAGATGCTCGCATCGCCTCCCACGGTACCAAAATCCTTGAGCTCCTGCTCGCGGAAGCTTCCTCTGTAGCTTGTTGGAGTCCACCTTGGTCCCAGACAAGTCTTTGGAGATTTTCACTTGCTCCTTTCTGCTCTTTAAGCTGCGCTTTTCATTTGCTTATTTTGCTACTTTCCTTCTGCCCGGTTGTTCCTCCGGCTGGTAGTATCTCGACTTCAACATCAGCTCCATGATCTCCATGATCACCCCATCCGGTTGTTCCGGTCGGCCCCGGTTTCGCTGTTCTTGATCTCCCAGTACGCAAAATTTTTTGGCCATTGGAGATCATCGCAGTCTCCGCCCTTCCCCATCAACTTCCAACATGACTTGTTGGATGTGCATGACCTGCACTTTCACCCTGTCTTCCAGGGCTTCAATATGCTCCCACATTCGGCAGACATATGCTGTATCACATTATTATTCATTCTGTTTACGCAACCCCCTCACGTTGCGTGTTTTTCCAACTTCATGGTGAAGGAATGACTGAGCCATTCCTCAAATCACTCTTCTTCATACCCCGGCTTCTTGGTACGTAAACTTCAATCTTTAGCGCTCTCTCAGCTTCCTGGCTAAATTCATTGAGTTGTTCCTCAAAACACTCATTCTTCTCTTCCTCCACTTGGGCGGTCCTGGGATACACCTTCAATTTCCTTTCTTCGACCGGTCATCCCCAGCTGTGGCTGCATTGTTGTACGTAATACAAATTTCTTCCTCATTCTGGGCAGATGGTAGGAATAAATGTATTCCCCCAATCATCAAGATATCATCGTGATGTTCTTTCACCTCTGTCATCTGCACTTGCTGATATAAATTCTTCTCTGAATTTATGAGTCTATCAGGCAGTCCCATTTTCTCTTTCAGCTCCTCTGGCTGATTCCAATTTATCTGTCCATCCCTGCCCATTTGGCAATATGGGATGTTGTCACTGCTGCTCCACAGCGAGATTATGAGGATCGTAGATCCCATCTTCATCGACCCTATTTGAATTGATCTCTCCCTTGAGTCCAAGAGTCTCTCAGACAGTCTCAGTTTTTTTCATCCCTGCCCTCCAGGCAACTTAGTGCGCTTTCACTGCCCTCTTGGCAGTCTTTGAGATCTTCACCTGATCTCCTTTCATAGCCCAGCTGGCAATGCAGAGTTTCATGGCTGTCCTCACGAAAGTCTTTGAGACCCTCAACTGATCTCAATCTGTTGTCCTCTTGGCAAGCTGGAATTTCTTCCTTTCTGCCCAACCGGCAGTGTTTGAAACCATCAGCTGATTCCAACTTATCCCAATCATCGCCACCATCGAGAACTTGTAGCTCTCTCAGCTTCCTGGCTGAATTCATTGAGACATTCCTCGAAATGCTCATTCTCTTCACCTTCTGCTGCAAACTCCCCTGTTGCAGTCCTTTCAGCTACAATGCTGAACATGTCGAGCCATTCCTTAGAATGCTCATGTTCTTCTTTTTATTTTTCTGCTGTTAGCCTCAATGCTACAGCTTTTTCAGCTTGCTGGCTGAAATCATTGAGTTGTTCCTCAGAACACTCATTCTTCTCTTCATCCAATTGGGTAGTCTCAGATACCTTCTCCAATTTCCTTTCTTTTCTGACAGTCATCTCCAACTGTGACTGCTCTGCTGTTGCTGCATGTACAACAAAATTTTCTGCCTCCTCTTGGGCAGATGGTAGGAATAACTGTATTCCCCCAATCATCAAGATATCATCCTGATGTTCTTTCACCTCTGTCAGCTGCACTTTCTGATCTAAATTCTTCTCTGAATTTATGAGACTATCAGGCAGTCCCATTTGCTCTGTCATCTCCTCTGGCTGATCCGAATTTATCTGTCCATCCCTGCCCATTTGGCAATATGGGATGTTGTCACTGCTTCTCCCCTGGCAGATTATGAGATCAACCGATCCCATCTTCATCAGCAACCCCTGCTGAATTGAACTCTCCATTGAGTCCAAGAGACTCTCAGACAGTCTCAATTTTTCATCCCTGCCCTCCAGACAGCTTAGTACGCTTTCGCTACCCTATTGGCAGTCTTTGAGATCTTCACCTGATCTCCTTTCATTGCCCAGCTGGCAATTTGAAATTCCCTGGCTGCCCTCACGAAAGTCCTTGAGATCCTCAACTGATCCCAATTCGTTGCCCTCCTGGCAAACTGGAATTTCTTCCTTTCTGCCCAACCGGCAGTATTTGAAACCATCAGCTGATTCCAACTTATCCCAATCATCGCCACCATCGAGACTTTTCCCT
>SNQJ01S0182513.1:4849-19123 GCA_010110895.2 Picea sitchensis | reverse complement strand
ATGTCCCTTTTATATATCTCAACACTCTCTTTGTTGTAGTCCAATGCTCTACCTTCGATGCTATCACAAATCCGGAAATGAAACTCATAGTGTCACTCAAATCAGGCCTAGGGGCTATAAGATATATCAAACTCCCCACTAGCTTCTTACAGACTGACTCATTAATTTCCTTAGAGTTGTCCTTCATTGAAATATTTATCCCTTTCTCCATAGGTGTAGACGATATTTTACAATCTATCATTTTGAACCTATCAAGCAAACTACTTGCATATTTTGTTTATGAGACAAAAATGCTACTGCTCGTTTGTCAAACTTCTACACCTAGACAGTAATGTAGGAGGCCTAGATTAGTCATGTCAAAATATTTCCTTATATTAAATTTGATCTATTCAATAAGACTGGTCTCGCTACATGCAATAATGATTTCATATACATAAATTACCAGTAGAATGATATCATTACCAACACATTTGTCGTACAGATTGAAATTTGAAGGACTCCATTGGAACCCATGTTCATCTAAGTACATGTAAATATTAATGTACCATGCATGAGGTGCCTTATTTAGGCCATATAGAGTCTTCTTAAGTCCACAAAAAATATGCTCCTTCCATGGAACTTGAAACCCATATGGTTGATGCATGTAGACCTTTTCCTTCAAATTTCCATTGAGGAAGACACTCTTCATGTCAATTTGATGTAATTTCCAACTAAATTGTGTTTCCATGGCTAGAATTAATCGTATGGTGCTCATCTTTGATGTAGGAGAAAAGGTGTCCTCATAGTCAATGCCCTCTTGTTGAGATAACCCTTTTGCAACCAACCATGCCTTGTACTTTTCAAATGTACCATATTCCTTGTACTTGGCCTTGTACACCCATTTGTAGCTAGTGGGTTTCTTCCCTAGTGGAAGAACTATGAGATCCCAAGTTTGATTTTTCATCAAACTCTCAAGTTTGACTATAATGGCCTTCTCCCATTTAGGTCCCCCTTTTTCCTCCTAAAACACATGTGGCTTAGAAACTTTTTGAACATTTTCCATTAGATCATAATTGACCATATTAGGTTTCTTTCTATGGTTTCTCAATGGTTGTCCCTCGATAATTTCATGTGTTTGAACATCTCCATTGATGTTGTGCCACCACTTTGGTCTTGTCTTTGAATATTCCCTATCAAAATTTTCATAGCGATTTGGGGTACTTGTATTAGATCCCATAAACTTCTCATGCTTAGAATCCTCCTCCTTTTTAAGTGGAGTTGCATGAAGCTTGATAGTTGAATCCTAAGCTGCAACAAACTGGTGTTTTGAGATTTTAATGTTTGAAGAGGTCTAGAAAGGTCCATCTTCCTCATAAACTATGGAATCTCTAATAAATCTCAATTGATTAGTGTTATCATCATGCAATCCATAGGATTTGTTATTTTCATTGTACCATGTGATCATCACTTTCTTACTCTTTGTGTCTACCTTGGTTCTCTTCTCATCTAGAACCTAGGCATAAGAAGTAGAACCAAATATCATTGGTTCTAGGCTTCATTCTAGAACATGCTTCCTCTAATTATTTTTCTTCATCACCATTGTTGGAGATATATTTAGAAAGTATACTTATATGAACACTACTTTAGCCCAAAACCTATTTGGAACACACCTATTCGACAACATACACCTAGACGCCTTTGTGATTGTGTGGTTTCACCTCTTAGCCAGTCCAATATGTTGTGGAGTGTAGGGTGTAGTGAATTTTGTTTTAATTCCATGTTTAGCAAAAAATCCATTGAATTCTTTGGAATATAATTCTCTACCATTATTATACCTAAGAGTGGTAATGTGAAAACCTAACTCCTTTTTTACTAATGCTTTGAACTTTAGAAACTCATTAAACACTTCATATTTCAATTTCAAAAGATACACCCACATCTTCCTACTATAGTCATCAACAAAAGAAGGAAATAACTAGTACTAATGACAGATGACATGTTCATTGGTCCATAAATGTTTGCATGAACCAGATGAAGGACTCTTTTCACTCTCAAATATTTCCCTTCATCAAATGGTACCATGTATTGCTTCCCTCCCTAGTAAGCTCCACACACACCCTGAATCTGTTGTTGAATATTAGTAAGTCCATCTACTAGATTATTTTGAGCTAATTGGGAAAGGTAGGTCAAGTTAAGGTACCCATATCACTAATTCCAAAGTGTAGATATGTCTAATGCACTCTTGGCTACCAATGCATGCTCCCCGACCTATCCAATATCAACCAATCTAAATAGTCCATGATCCTCCACACCAAGAACAATAGTCTTCTTGTTCACCTAGTCAACTATATAGCATTTTGTTTTGCTAAAATTGAGATATAGATGGGGGTAATGCCTCATAATATAACTCAATGAAAGTAGATTACGCTCTATTCCTATCACATAATACACATTGAGAAAAAAAACAACGTTTTTTCTCCAAAGGAAATTTGCACATCCCCTTTTCCAACTATTGTGTACTCTACCCCACCATTGAACATAATTGAATCCTTCAAGGAGCATGGAGTGTACTCTATGAACAAGTCCAACCTATTGGTGAGGTGTTGTGAAGAACATGAATCAATTTATCAATAAAATGACCCAATATGATCCACTTTCTTTGTGTCCATGAATGAAAATAAGGTTGACTCATTCTCCTCTATATGCTCTATGACATGAACCTTCTACGAAGGCCCTCCCTAGTTGGTTTTCTATTCAACCAATGTATTTTTGTATCGCTTCTTCATATGGCCCACCTTTCCATAGTAGTGACAAGTGGTGGTATTCAATATCTTGGTTGCATCTACACCACTACCTTGACCTTTCAACTTTACCCATTTTCCTTTTCCTTTGACATTGGATACAAATTCTTGTTTTAAACCCTCTATTTCATTGTCGCTATCAAATTGTTTCTTCTATCCATCCTAATGTAAGAGAATATTTTATAACTCATCAAAATTTAGGTCAACATTCATAGTAGTGATGTTCAGGGTCTCAATAAAGTTCTTGTAATCACATGGTAATATTTTCAACATGATTACCACTATGTCCTCCTCTTCCATCTTTTGATCAATGGAGAACAACTATTCTCTAATACCCTTGATCTTGAGTAAGTTCTCATGTAATGATGCACTCTCATCCATTTTGATAAAAAACAAGATATTCTTCAGGAAGAAGGTTCTTCCCTTGTCTGAAGTCTCATGCAATTATTTTAAATGCTTCCAAATATATGCGAAAATATTCCTTGTCTAGACCTCAGGAAGCATTTCATATGTCACAGACAACTTAAGAAGTATTACTTCTTCTTTGTCTCACTCATCAAACTTGTCTCGATATTTATCCACAACTTGTGGTCGGGTATAGTTATCAAGGACAATAGAAGCCAAGCACCTATACTAAAAAATGGCCAACATATGTTGCTTCCACATATTGTATTTCTTGCCAAAGAACCTCTAGATACCTTTCACATGATCTTGGGAAACAATTCCATAGATACAAGTCAAAAATGTAGAAAAATATATTGAAATAGAGAAAAATGCATGTTATTCCCTCCCTCAATCTACAATCCTGGAGTAAGAACACCTAGATACTAGCTCTAAATTATTATAGCATCCACATATCACTAAAAAACATGCATATTGTGTGAAAAATCTACCCAAAAAATACATAGATCTACTCTCAAACGGTTGAAACACACACACAGAGACATATATATTGATATATATGCTCTCAAACAGCTCCAAATTAGTCATTTTCTACTTAGATCTGCTAAAAAACAATAAATCAACAATCAATTCTTCCAGATCTACCAATCTAGGCATCAATACAAGCAATAATAGAATGAATCTGCTCCAAAATTCTTTGAATTGATCTTGGCTTCAAATGACCCAAAATCCTTTTGGATCTTCGACGTGTCACGCTAGAAATCCCTCAATCCATCTCTGTCAACAATAGTCCCTATGTCTTCATGCTCACATTGGCTCTATGGAACCTAGACTATTGACTGAGACTCTTGATATGGATTTGAAATTGTTGAAGTCACAAGAGTGGAAACCTTATCTTCCAAAGGCCCAAGACTCTTGATATGACTTCAAGAATGTTGGGATTTGATACCATATAATGATAATATGAACACAAAGAGAACCAAGATTGTGTTAATAATTAGCAAGAAAAAACTTTGTTATAAAGAGTTACAAGCTAGTTGAATCAATCTACTTTATGAATTATGAAGGCGGGATAGACCAAAAAGCACACTAAAGTGAAATAAAGCATAAAAGCATAAAATAACCTAAAGTCTAAGTGAATTTATTAATGCATATGTCTAATATTTAAAAATCATAAAAATAACCTAAAGTTTAAGTGACTTTATTACTGCCTATGTCTAATATCTAATTGACCAGTGTAATCTAATATTTTGTGTTAACTCCATTTTACTTATACATATTTTAAGCATGTTATTGTATTAATGCCTATGTCTAATATCTAACTGACAATTATAATCTACTTATATATATTTTTAAACATGTTATTGTATTAAAGCATGTGTCTAATATCTAATTGACCATTATAATCAAATATTTTGTGTTAGTACAATTTTACTTATATTTTTTTTAAACATGTTATTTTCATACTTATATTTTTTTTTAGAACATGTTAACATGTTATTATATTTTTTTTAAACATGTTATTGTCATACTTATATTTTTTTAGAACATGTTAACATGTTATTATATTTTTTTTAAACGTGTTATTGTCACACACACACACACACATATCTATATAACATGATAACATGTTATTGTCATTTAATAGCTCAAATCTACGGTTTATCTGCACTACATCCTTAAAAATTCTAGAAAAGGATAATGAATGTGTGTGGGTTTGTGTTCCATTATGTTTTCTTATGAACAGATAATGGCATTGACTAGACAACTAATGTGCATTGGATGTGGATAACTTAGCCCCATAGGAAGTGCACATTTCCTTTATTATTAATGGATTCAAACTTATCATTTACCACTTAGTGACTCATGGTATTGATCCATGGTATTGACCCATGTATTGATTAGTTAAGAATTGACTAAATCTAACTAGTGCATGCACAAAGAACCCCAACCTTATGCACACTATTTTTTCTCCCATGAGAGTCTATATATTGTGCTCATGTCAAGCATTAATATATAAGTGAAATTCGAGGTTCTTCAACAATATTGTCCTTTTGAGGGTTATTTCATTTTCTCTTCTCTCTTTTTTTCTTGCAATTTTCCTCGTGTAGTTTTTTTCTTGCATCTAGATCATGGATTATGCTTAAAATCTTACATGGTATCAAAGAACTAGAGTGGATTGTGAGGAAAATTAACATTATATTGCAAGTTTTTCAAATATTAAACAACCCAAAGAGAATTAAACAACCATCTACATCAATGATTCTTACCCCATTCAATTAATTTGAATGGAAACCCAAGATCATACTTATGCTAAGGAGTAAGGGGATTTACAGGGTCACTATGGGAATAAAAGTTAAAACGAATTCCACTGATGAGAAAACTCAATTTCTCAATGGACAAGATATGGAATTTGGGCTAATATGCTTGTCAATTTCTCCATAATTTCTCTTGCACGTAGAATCATCTACCACTCTCGATGCAGTATGGACCACATTGGAGGTTCTCTTTAGGGAACATAATGATATTGAAGATTTCATATCATAGAACGCCAAGAAAATCCTGAAGAAATCCCATGGGAAGATATAGGTAAGGACCATGCTCTAGCTGTTATTTCTTCCTCACCTAATACATGGATTTTAGATTCAGGTCAGAACGGGTTATTGGATCCTTCCACAATTATATTGTTCATTAAAGGAAGTGACAAGTTCAATGAACGCCACCTGCATCCATTCTAGGAGAAACCTGCAACAGGTTCTCCGCCTCTTCCTAAAGTCAATCTCAAAGAGGATTCTTCATGCTATATGGATCAGATTTCATATCAGATTTCAAAATATGATTTAAAGGTCCATGGGCATGTTATTATTGATCCATATCTTAGACCATAGTGGGCATAACATACCCAACAAGTCATTGGAGATCTAGTGGGTGAACCTACCAATCCAAGGCGAACAAGATCTCAACATGAGGGTGTTATGCATGCCCTCATAGCCACTGAGCCATTATTACCCATGCATTTATATATGTTTATTTCATCTAATCCTAAATCATATGCAAAGGTTGTAGGAAACCATTACTGGGAAGATTCCCTGAATAAGTAATCCAATTCCCTCATTGAGAACCACTCATGGGATTTGGATCCTCTTCCATCTAATCAGAGCAAGTGGATAGCTAAGGGATTCTCACTAATGCATTTACTTCACCAAATCCATACAAACATCTACATCTTCATCAAAACCTCCATCAAGGAGAAATTTTCAGCCTTGCGGGGTCTCCTTGGGGTGAAGGACATAACTGCATAACAATTGATCATGTTATCATTTCCTTTGTTAGCATTCTATTTTGAGGGAAGGTGTTCTTCCCATTGGGTTTTCCCTATTTACCTCACTTTTGTTTTAGTTATTTGTTTGTACATGAGTACATAACATGCTTGAAATTGTCGAGACTCATACATCATGGCTACTCCCAAGTTGTGATTTAGGGGGGGTGTTGGAGTACATGCACAACATTCCACTTTTCAAGGGACATCCATTTTATCCATTCCTAAAATTTAGGGGGTTGCCTATTTTTAGTAGTGTTGTTTATAGAAGGTATAACATATGGCATTGACTTTGAAACTAATGAGCATTAGATGTGGATAACTTATCCCCTTACGAAGTGTGCATTTCCTTTATTATTAACGGAGTCAAGTTTATCATTTACCACTTAGTGACTCATGGTATTGATTAGTTAAAAATTGACTAAATCTAAGTAGTGAATGCACAAAGAACTCCAACCTTATGCACATTTTTTTCTCCCTAGAGAGTCTATATATTGTACTCGTGTCAAGAATTAATATCCAAGTGAAATTTGAATTGGTTCTTCAACAATATTATCTTTTTTAGTGTTATTTCATTTTCTCCTCTCTTTTTTTCTTGCAATTTTGCTTGTGTAGTTTTTTTCTCACAACTTAAAACCCTTGACAAGGAGTATAGAACCAATCAAGACAAGAGATAAGCACTTACCAATTTTTTTTAGGGAAGAAGGAAGATGTACAAACCCTAAACCTCCTCCCTCCAAGTAGTTGATAACTCCTCAATGGATTGATCTTGCTATTTTATGTAGAATCTTGAATCTTTTGACAATAGCTTTTAAAATTACCAAGAAGAATAAACAAGAAATATCGATCTCCAAGATTTGACACCAAAAAAACATCAAGTAAATATCTTCCATTAAAATGGCTCCAATAATGATCTCCAACAATTCACAACAATTTGGAATGAGAAGAGTGTCTTTATTTATAGATGAGGCTCACAACTCCTTCCCATACTTTATTTCCTAAAATAATCCTAAGGAAATAAAATGAAAGTGACTTGTCATCCACATAATTTGGATACTAAGTCAAATTACTATTAAATGATGCTTTACATGCTAGCAACCCTCATGAAAAGGGATGGTCTCCACACAATATGTTCAAAGAATGCTTAAATAATGTCCATAAATCCTTGAAATATGTCTCCAAAGCATGACCACGTCCATACCTAAGGTCAAGGCATCTCCATGAAGCATGGGAGTGACCCTCCAAGAGAAAAAATGGGTCATAAAAGCCCCAACAACAAGAATGACATCAAGCTTCTAAGAGGCCATTTTGGCTCTGAGGTACAACATTCCACTTGAAAATGGATTGTGGAACCTCAAAATGTGGCAAGGAATATTCCTTTCCCATTCTATCTCCAACATCCACCTCAAAGAGGGGGGTACGACCTCACCCCAAGCCAAAAATGAGCCCTCTAAGTGGACAAATTCTTCAATTTTTTCCATAAGTAATGAAAGGGTGATCAAAATACCCTCCACATATCAAGGAATGAGTTCCATTTCATCATCGTCAAGTGAAAAGTCACTTAAGTGACCTCCACATAATCCAAGTGGCTCAAAATAAACCCCATGACTGTCACAAATTTCCCCAAGAGAGGTCGACCCTCCTTTAATGAAGAAAATGCTTTAAAAAGGTATCAAAGGAGGGGATTATTATAGCATCTGACACATGGAAAGTGTAGAGAAGGTCCATGCAAAGGAAAAAAAACCTGGCTATGACTTGGAGAGTGTGACCAATGCCTCAAAATCTATGATATTCCTCAAAAGACATGAAATTTCCTCAAGAAATGTAACACTGGATGATTAGGTGCAGAGTGATCTTCAATGGCCAAAATGTGGTACATACATAAGAAAAGGAGGTTCCATGTGGGGTAAAATAAGGTGTGCTAAACCATGAATGTGACAACCCTTACAAAGCACAATCACCTTTTACATAGAAAAAAAATAAGTCAATAGTTAGGGCCTTATAAATCATGTATCCTAGTAGATCCATCTTATAATGCCCACATACATACCCAATACATAAATGCCTAGATTTAGAGGGAGTTAACACCTCCAAGTGGTAGACGAAGGGAGAAATAAAACTAAGCACCCTGAGAATGGGGACTAAGATGGCATTCCATGATGATCTAGGTAACCTATAACCAACACTTGTACATCAAATCATCCCATCATGGCCACATATAAAGAAATTGTGGAGAGAGAGAGGGAAATAGGGAGGGGGGAGGGGAGGATTGAGGGAGGGGCCGAGGGATGGATGGAGAGAGAGAGAATCAAAGGGTGGGAGAGGGAAGAAGGTGGAGAGAAAACATAGAGAGTGAGTGGGGTAGATAGAGAGAGGGAGAGGGAAGTGGGGAACAATGGGGGAGAGAGAGAGGGGGAAATGGAGATAAGAAGAGCAGTGATCCATGTGGATATCGGTGGCCACCCACCTATTCCAAATGGCACCTCGTGTCCATTTTTTGTTCATCACGTTCTTCTGTACTTATTTGTAATTGTGGGTTCTACACTTATGGGCCTGTTTGAAGCCCCACACATCCTCCAGGTGGATACAGGTGGCCTCTTGCTTAATCCAACTGACTTATTTTGTATGTTTTCATGTCATCACATCTTGTTGTACTTCTGGGGCCATTTTGGGGCCCTAAATGTTGTTTTTTTGGATCCCCACAATCATATTATAGACATAGTTAGAGTTTGACAATGGAATGTGTATTTGTCTTAAATACCTTTCCAACAAGCTATCACGCACCTAAAACGGAGGTTGTATGAACAAGTTACGACCCTTGGAAGTTGAGGTACCAAATTACACCAACTTAGCCATAGGGCCCACATGAATTTTAGCATTCCACCTTCTAGGGTTAGGATTTTGGATGTCTAAGATTTTGGCATTCATGAGTAATATAAAAAATATCTCTGGAGCATCATTGTAATCGATTCTTCTCATACGGATGCGTGTATCAGCCACATCTCTTCTCAGAGATAGCTACCACCATTCGAGCAAGTTTTTCAGTTTTGTTGTTTACAGTTTCAACCTATTTCATTATTTAATAGAAGATATTTTTCACTAGATATTTGTGTTATTCTTCATATCTCTATGTTTATTGTATTCAGTTTGTTAATCATTTTGTGCTGCTCCTAAATCTGGATCAGTGGTATCAAAGTGGTCTTCTCTTCATTTATTTTTCTCCGTGCATGTCCCTGACAAGATCTAGGTACAATAAGTTGGGACTCAAACCAATCGAGCCATTATAAGATCGGTCATCGAGCCCAAAAACAACCCATGGGGGATGAAAATAAATATGATGGAGCAAGAGATCCTATTAAAATGTTTCTCAAGGAATCCCTAGCGTGACAAAGTAATAGAATGATGGAAAACTTCGTGCAAATCCTTCGATGGTTGCACACAAGAGAAGCATCTTCATCAAGCGACCATGCAACCCCCTTCAAGGTACAGGTAAAATTTTATATTCCATTATTTGAAGGATTGATAGATGCGGATGTTGTACATAAATGGTTGAATCTACTTGAAGGATATTTTTTAGTCCACAATTTTTCTGATACGGAAAAGATCACTTTTGCACTCCTCAAGGTCATTCCCCATGTTAAAGACTGGTGGGATACTTACTCTGAGCAAAGGTTCGTGGAGGAATCTGCAATGTTTTTGGTGTCCCCTACATGGGATTCCTTCTTGGATGCCATTAAAGAATAGTACTACCCTGTTGGAAGCTACGAGGACGAGTACACCAGATGGACCACCCTACGTCAAGAAAGGGACCGGGAAGCACCATATTTCACCAATATTTTCCATGACCTATGCACCAAATTGGGTATTAAAGACTTTGAGTTCCATCTGGTGCTAAAATACCATAGATTTTTGCATAAATACATTAAAATAGAAATGGAGTTCCTAGACATCGCCTCATTAGGCATGGCTTATAGATACGTTTTCAAGATCGAGAAGAAATTTAAGAAGAAAAGGTAAGAGTTTGGATCTACAAACCCCTCACAGCCGAAGCAGTGCAAAGGAATCCCCAACCCACACAACAAGGGACCAAGTCGAGATGGTCGCTCTCAGGACAACCAATCCAAGCTGCAACACAAGAAGGGAAATGAGAAGATGAAAAAGGACACGGGAAAATGGTGTGAGTACCATAAAATTCCTTGGCACAACACCGAAGAATGTCTCTCCAAGCAGTCCCTCATGGCCAAGTTGAAGGCTTCCGAGTCAGAGGTCGATTATGATTCTGAGTCAAATCCCGAAGGAGGGAAGTGTATTATCGATGTTGAACCCAATGCCACTGTCACTACCACTAATGTTCAACCAAGTGAACCAGAAGAACCAGAGGAAGGGGAATGTCTCTTTCACTCACAGGTGTGGGTCAAGGGGGCTCCGCTTCATTTAATTGTTGATAATGATAGTTAGAAGAACATGATTTCAACAGAGGTCATCAAGTAGCTGGACCTACCAACGACACCGCACTCGCAACCCTACATTGTCGGCTGGATTCACCAAGTAAGAGATCTATGTGTCAACCAAAAATGTCGTCTTCCCTACGACATTAAGCCTTTAAAAGATGAGGTACCGTGTGATATTTCTCCCCTTGAATTTTGTGATGTTCTTTTAGGACAACCATATTTGTGGAAGCGTCATGTTGTGTATCATTATATACCCCACAGTGTTATTATTACTTTGGGTAGACAATTATACAGGATCCCAGAGGTAGCACCGTCTACTGATATTTATTTAATCGCTGCTAAGAAATGTCATAAGGTCATTTCACACACCAGGAATTTTGTCTTCTTTCTGATATGTGATCACAGTAAGAAGAAGTTTATTGACACATCTATGGTCTCTACACAATGCCTCTCTTTGCAGCAATAGAAAGTGTACCGGATCATGGAAGAATACAGAGACATCTTCTCCTCACCTACAGGGGTACTGACACATTGCCAAGTCAAGCATCCAGCTGATCTGACCCTCAGCGCACCTCTACCTAATGGACCATTCTATTGGTTCTTGCTGATGAAGAAATATGAAATCATACATCATATCTGAGAGCTTCTTCAAAAGGGGCACATTAGACCCAGCTCCTCCCCTTGTAGAAGCCCAATTATACTGGTGTAGAAGAAGGATGGTACTTGGCGACTCTGCATTGATTACAGAGACTTAAACAAAATCATAGTTAAGAACCACTACCCCATTCCTAGGATTGATGACCTTCTTGACCAACTCAAGGGGGGAAAGTTCTTCAACAAGATTGACCTAAAGTCCGGTTACCACCAGGTTCCCATCAAACCAACTGATGTATGGAAGACAACCTTCAGGTCTAAAGAAGGTCTCTACGAATGGCTAGTCATGCCCTTTGGCTTAACAAATGCACCAGCCACTTTCATGAGATTGATGGATTATGTATTGAGACCCTTCACTAAGTCCTTTTTGGTAGTATATTTGGATGACATCCTCATCTTCAGCAGAACGTGAGAGGAGCACATGCGGCATATTCAGTAGGTTTTGAGCACTCTGTGGCAGCACAAGCTTTATGCCAACTTGGGAAAATGCTCTTTTGGCATGAACATGGTCCAATACTTGGGCTACATTGGTGATGAGAATGGGGTACATGTTGATCCAAATAAGATCCAATTCATCCGTGACTAGCCAGCCCCAAGCACACTGACCGAGCTTCGAATATTTTTGGGACTAGCCAACTTCTACCGACGGTTCATGTTGGGATTCTCCCATATTGCATGGGACCTCAGCTAGGTGACAAAGGGCAGTGGTAGGCCCAATTTCATGTGGGGAAGGAGCATAAATGAGCATTCGATGATCTGAAGCATCGCTTATTCTCAGCTCGAGTACTCTTATTGCTTGATCTACAACAACCATTAGAGATTGAGACTGATGCATACTATGTTGTGGATGCAATTCTCACTCAGCAAGGGCATCTTGTGGCATACCATAGTGAGACACTCTTTGATACTATCTGGAAATACTCCACCTATGACAAAGAAATGTATTCCATTGTACAATTCTTTCATCAATGGAAACATTACATTATGGGGAAAGAGACGATCATACACACTGATCACAAGCCTCTGTAGTTCATACAGACACAGGGGAAATTGCAGAACGACCGCCATCAGAAGTGGTCCACCTACCTGTAGCAGTTCCATATCAACATCAAGTATAAGACATGTATCTCCAATCATGTCGTTGATTTCCTCATTCGGATTCATGTGTCTACACTCACCACTGTGCTCCATTCCTGTGGACATGAAGCATTTGAGTGGCCCCAACTTTATCAGCAAGATCCGGACTTTGCTACCACCTATCAACTCTTGGGTATAGGGGCAACTACCACTAATTTTCATATTCAGGATAGACTCTTATTCCACCTAGGCCATCTATGTGTTACCACAAGCGAGCGTGCAAATTTGATTTGGGAATCCCACTACATTCGGGTGGCAAGACATTTTGGCATAGAGAAAATTGTGGTCATTCTTCAGAAACATTTTTATTGGACAAAACTTCGACATGACATTAGCAAGTATATCATATCTTGCACTGCCTGTGCCATTTCCAAGCCATCCATCAAGAAGCAAGGCTTATACACCCCTCTTCCTATTCCCTAGAAGCCTTGGGAATCCATCTCAATGGATTACATGTCTATCTTTCCATCCACCAAGCAAGGAAATGACTATGTGTTTGTGGTCTTTGATCAGTTTTCGAAGATTCCCATCCTCACAACCTGTAAGAAAATTTTCACAGCGACAGATACTGCCAAGATCTTCTTTGAATGAGTGTGGGTCCACTTTGGGATAGCATAGACCATCATCTATGATCGAGACAACAGGTTCCTTGACAAATTTTGCTCGATTCTCTGGTCTCTGTTGGACACCAAGCTCACAAAATCCACTGCTTTCCACCCCCAAACCGATGGACAAATAGAGGTCGTCAATCGGATGATTGTGCACATTATGCACATGTACAATTCTAAGCATCCACGTACATGGGAAGATATTCTCCCATATGTCCAACACATTTACAATAGGTCTCTCCATAGTCCCACTGGCCATAGCTCATTTTAGGTGGGTTTGGGATTCCAACCCTTGGGACCCATTGATGTTTCACTTCCTCTTGCCACCACATAGACAAACTCTTCCATTGATTAGTATGTGATCGACAAAGCCACCAAATTCAATGAATAGATTCAGCACATCCGCCAACAGGTCCAGGAGATTTTGTAGAAATCCAATGCTAAGTACAAGCAGTGCCATGATCAACACGAGGTGCCACACCAGTTTTAGGTTGGCGACAAAGTCTGGTTACATCTGTAGAAGGAGCATCTCACCAGGACCCATCATAATATTTTCACACTTCGTTATGGGACTTACGCTATCACCAAGGTTGTGGGTAGCAATTCTTTTGAGCTCAACACTCCACCCTTCCTTGGTTTGCATCCAGCATTCAATGTGGACCTCCTTCGTCCATATTTTCCACCATTATTGGACACCTTTGAGATCACAGAATATTTGACATCCACAGAGCTCAACTCTAACTACATAGAACAAGAATCCACTGATCATATAGTGGACAGATAGGTCAAGGGCACTCGCCATCAACAAATCCAGCTTTATCAGGTTGTCAAGGCACACCAAATTCTACACCAAGGAAAGTGGCTCACTCGGGGCCAATTCCAGCAAAAGTTTCCTCACCCCATGGGGGAACTCAATGCAATGG
>SNQJ01S0182510.1:0-19123 GCA_010110895.2 Picea sitchensis | reverse complement strand
CCCACGCAGGGGTGCAAAAATTTCGTTTACAAAATTTAGAGCTGGAGCATAAAATGCCCAAGTAGAACCAATACTGTCTTCAACAAAATTGCATCTGGTGATGCACCTTCACGGCACATGAGTTGACCCCCTAGCTGAATAGGTGGTCAACAAGGCCCATATTATTTGTGGTGATCACACTTGCTTGGAGGAGGGCGCACCATAGGAGGGGGGCGCACAGCTAGAAGGGAGCATCAATACTTGGAGGAAGTCAGTTCTTATTGTTTCAGTGGAGAGGAAACACACAAGAGAATATTTTTGTGGTGGGGTTTCTTCATTGGGTCAAAGAGGAAGGAGGGCGCTTCACTTCAGCGGACAGAGTAACAAAGGGAGAGGGCGCACTAAGCTTGGGCGCATATCTCATTGGATCCTTTGGCAAGGCTCAACAGGAGCTCGCTATGTATACGGGTTCCTTTGTATTGTATTACTTGTTGTATCTCATGCTTTAGATCATCGTTATATATACTTTCATCCCAAACTGGTTTTCATGTTGACCAAAAATACTTGTGTTCATTTCATGCATGCTTAGAGTTTAGATCAACTTGTTAGAGTTGTAAAGATCATGAGTGTTATCTGTTTTGAGTATATTGCATGTGCTAACATTGGGGTATGAAAACACTTGCAAGGGCACATCAAAAGGAAATTTAGCCACCAAAATTATTAGCAAAAAGTTACTAAACAGTTTGCTGTCATAAAAAGACAGCAAAACACAGTTTTGAGATTGTGAACTTAAAGCCAAAATAGAGGTCAAGGTCAGACCTGTTTTGGCAGCCTGATAGTACCTCATAATTTCTACACTTCCTTGGAGTGTTCTATACCTATGGACCCTGGTGACTTCTTCATTTAGTAGACACTTGAAGGGAGGTTGCTTGCTTGGAGGGTGACTACATTGGACGAGGAGTGTTAGGCATTCTAGAGGAGGGAGTTGAGCCCTAGAGACGGCAATGTATTGCTTGCATGGAGCCTTACACTTGACTTGGGGATACTTGGGTTGAGCAAGAGAACATGTAGGTGTGGTTCTCCCTGAGGAGGAACATGACCTTGGAGATGCATCCGAGCTCTGGACCCTTGGGGGTAGCACTCATGCCTTGGACCCTTGCTCGTTTATTGACATCAACCTGGAGCTTCACACATATAACTTGTAGAGGGAGCGCTTCACTCGTCTGGAGCTACTTGTATCTTGCAGGCCGCTAGTATTGGATGAGGCCCACTAGTCATTGATGACCTCGCTTCACCTCTCACATAAATAGAGGAAGGAGTGACTCATTTATCTTCATCATTGTACTCTTTTCTTTGTACTTCTCTTATAGGAGGAAGGTCCCAGGATTCTCGAGGAAACCAAAGGAGAAGTCATGAAGAGAGAAGAAAACGTTTTTGTTGGGAGCTTGTTCTTGTGAGATACCAAGGTTTGATCTTTTGGAGCAAGATGTCGAGGAGGACGATCCCATAATCGATTACGTGCTTTTTCTTGTTCTTCTTTACACTTGGGTTAGAGATGTAAAAGGAGGAGCACTAGTGTTTCTTGGAGCAGTCTTGAAGCTACACCCCTGGCTTGATCCCCAAGGAGGCATCGGAGTTATTGTTGGGCGATAAACCCTAAATTTTACTTGTTAAGGAGGAAGAAAAGAAGAGACACCTTGTACCTTCCCAAGCATGGCTTGCCAATGGCGACTCTACCTTGTTGGAGTATCTTTGGTCGATCCCGGGTTTTCCTAGGTTTTTCCTGCCTAGGGTTTTGGAGAGCTTGGAGTCTTCTACCATCTTGTGATGAGAAGAGAGTATGTACTTAAACTCCATCTACTCTTATCTGTATGTATATGAGGTTCTCAGGGGTCCAAAATTGTCTTATTGCAGATTTGATTTTCAGCTAAGATTGTCTACAAGGTTTCTAGCAATTATATGTCTTGCGTATTCGTCATGAGTTAATACTGAAATTGTTAGGGATTTTAACATTTATATTGAAGCGACTAGGATAGTTTTACTAATGTAAACCTCCATTGATTGCGGTGATTTCAAATCTGGTTTATGCATGAAAATATTGCCCCGAAGGGTTGGAACTTGTTGCCATATATTAGGTGTCTTCTCTCTTACATTGCCTAGTGTATTGGTGTTGATGTGAAGTGAAACAATGTCTATTGTTTGTTGCTGCAATTTATATTTCAATTCAACCCTAACGATGATAATTCGTAGTGATTAAATCTATGGAACCTCGAAGGAGGTAAAATTTCTGAACTTGCAAAAGAAATCTCAATTCATGAAATTTCTACGTAGTATCGAAGATTTCTTGCTGAAATCACTCTTTTGGTGAAGGAGGAGTTGGTGTTTCAGTTGCGTTGTTCCTGGGATTCGTAGGTTAACCTCGTGCAGGTTGCTTGCGTGTGAAACCCTAGGATGTTTGAATGAAGTGTATGAGCCCTAGAAGGGCTTGTGCTACTTCATTATTTCTAACTATTCTTTTGAGGTGGATTTAGATCTTGCACAGATGTCCACCATTGCACTTGAGAATGTGATAAGTTGGAAGGAGTTTCCAATTTCATCCCTCGGAAGCTTCAGCCACGGATGCCTACAAAAGAAGCTGTGATTTACGAACACGTTGAGAAAGTGATTACAGCACCTGTCGATGCAGAGTTCTTGGATGCTCATAACAAGGAGGTGGCCAAGGCAAACACAACCATTCTTGATTCTATGAAGGATCCCTTCATAGCTCACAGGGCAGACAAGACGACCAACAAGGAGATGTCTCGAGCTTTGATTGGTTTGTTCTAATGTTTCTCGATAGTTTCTCGATTGCAGCACCTGGTGATGCGGAGTTGTTGGATGCTCATAACAAGGAGACGGCCAAGGCAAAGACAACCATTATTGATTCCGTGAAGAATCTCTTCGCAGCTCACAGGGCAGACAAGACGACCAACAAGGAGATGGCTCGGGCTTTGATTGGTTTCGCAAAACAGGCCCTGGGCCATCCCATGTGCCAAGACAAATAATGTGGCAAGCTACATGGACAAGATCACAGAGTTGAGAGACCAGTTGACTGCCATTGGGAAGGAGGTGGAAGATAGGGAGTTCGTGTTGGTTCCCCTGAATGGCTTTACCATCTTGAAGGATTTTTGTTTAGGGCGTCCATGCTCAAGAGACATTGCCGACCTTCAACAAGCTCTAGGATGACCTGGTGCGGGAAGAACCCGGGTCACAGTCCCGTTCAATGAAGCAACAGGAAGTAGAAGAGATTGCTCTCATTAGGAGGACGAACAAGTGTAGCAAGAAAAGCTACAAGGAGAAAGAAAGCTAGGGGACAACAAAGAAGGACTTGAGAAATGTGATGTGTTTCCGATGTTACAAGAAGCCCTAAAGTACATAGAGAGATAGACAAATCTGATCTCCATCGATGGAAAGATCCAACATCTGATTACTTAATTAGGCTAGTCCTTTGGGGTTAATAAATAACATATCGAGACTATTCAAATGAATTATATACAGAGGTGAATGAAAAGAAAATCTTTTGAGAAAATAATAATACTTGGAATGGAGAATCTACAATCCAAAGAGGGGAGGGAGAGAGAGAGATGAGATACAGCATCTTCCTTCCTTCGCCTCTTCCTGGTCGAGATGATCCGTATCTAGATTTTTCTCATTCCAATATATATCACATGCCCCCTCCTCAGGACTTGACACAACACGACTTCACATACATACAATCACATATATACAGACACAACACATACAAACAAACACCAACACAAGAACAAACAATCACGAGACATGGGAAGCACTTCCACATTCACACAACATGACACAACATAGGAGTATAGAGGAGGGGGATGTGAATGAGCAAGAGATTTCCAAAATGCATTCCCTTTCTTTCTTGTGTCGTGCTTTCTCCAACAACTAATTTTGCTCGCGCTCTCCATTGTTCCTGTTAAGCGATAAGCCAAACACATGAACATGGTATTTCAAAAAAGATAAACATCATACATCTAAAATCAAAGTGTATATGTGTGCGCGTGTAACTCCAAATGAAATTTTTCTTTACCTCTTTCTTTGTCGCGTCATGCTTTCTACAAAAACCAATTTTGCTCCGGCTCTCCATTGTTCCTATCAAAAGATCAGTGAAACACATGATCATGGCATTTCAAAAAAGATGAATATCATACATCTAAAATCAAAGTGTATATGTGTGCGCGTATAACTCCAAATGAAATTTTCCTTTACCTCTTTCTTTGTCGTGCCATGCTTTCTCCAACAACCAATTTTGCTCCAACTCTCCATTGTTCCTATCAAAAGTTCAGTGAAACACATGACCATGGCATTTCAAAAACGCAGAACATCATACATCTGAAATCAAAGTGTATATGTGTGCGCGTGTAACTCCAATCGAAATTTTCCCTTCTCTTTTTCTTTGTCGCGCCATGCTGTCTCCGACAACCAATTTTGCTCTGACTCTCCATGGTTCCTATAAAAACAACAGTGAAACACATGAATATGGCATTTAAAGAGAGTTGCACTACATCAATCTAAAATCGAAGTGTGTGTGTGTGTGTGTGTGTGTGTGTCTGTGTGTGCTTGCGTTTAACTCCAATCAAACTTTTCCACTACTTGTGCATCAACATAAGAAATAATCCCGATATGATAAATGATAAGGAACTTTTGATCTGCTATACCCCTACCTAAGTTATTTTCACTCAACCCTTTGTTCATTCCTTTCTTTACCTTGGAAGTCCTTCATCTTGGGTTTGACTTCTTGCTTCTTCGTAGGTAGGGATGAATTTATCCGGATTGTAAGCCCTGTAACAAAACACAAAAAATACAAACAAAAGTCATGAGCCTTGCGTATTAAAATACATATACATCCTCCTGAATCTATTAATTACTCTCCTCTAATTCATGTTGTAACCAAAATCTTTTGCAAATTGACAAAAAGAAAAATCAAAACCTACCAGAGACAACAATGACCTCAAACCCAATAGATAGATAGAATTTATTACTCTTCTAGAAGGAGAATATTCTAAAAGACTAAGAAGCAAGGGTGAACCATACTATCATTTTCTCAGGTGAAGACCCGCAAGAATCCTCGTGGCTAGTTTAGGAGCTATGAAAATAAAAGCTCGCAAAGATGAATCAGAACACTCTAAATACAGTGGCAAATTAAATGAAAATATATACATTGAAGAAAATCGTAACAAGTCTTAGAGAACCACGATATAAGAGTAAGAAAACAAAATCATAGCTTAGTTAAAAATTTATTTCATGGTTGCAACTATATTAAAAAGCATCCGGCCATACACAGGTCACAACATTAAAAGGCATCCTATCAGGAGCACTAAAGACAACACTTGGGTTAGAGATGTAAGAGGAGGAGCACAAGTGTTTCTTCGAGCAGTCTTGAAGCTACACCCGTGGCTTGATCCCCAAGGAGGCATCGGAGTTATTGTTGGGCGATAAACCCTAAATTGTACTTGTTAAGGAGGAAGAAAAGAGGAGACACCTTGCACCTGGCCAAGCATGGCTTGCCAATGGTGACTGTACCTTGTTGGAGTATCTTTGGTCGATCCCAGGTTTTCCTTGGTTTTCCCTACCTAGGGTTTTGGAGAGCTTGGAGTCTTCTACCAGCTTGTGATGAGATGAGAGTATGTACTTAAAATCCATCTAGTCTTATATGTATGTATCTGAGGTTCTCAGGGGTCCAAAATTGTCTTATTACAGATTTTATTTTCAGCTAAGATTGTCTACAAGGTTTATAGCAATTATATGTCTTGTGGATTCGTCATGAGTTAATGCTAAAATTGTTAGGGATTTTAACATTTATATTGAAGCGACTAGGACAGATTTACTACTGTGAACCTCCATTGATTGTGGTGATTTCATATCCTATTATGCATGAAAGATTGCCTCGAAGGGATGGAACTTGTTGCCATATATTAGGTGTCTTCTCTCTTGCATTGCCTAGTGTATTGGGGTTGATGTGAAGTGAAACAATGTCTGTTGTTTGTTGCTGTAATTTATATTTCAGTTTGGCCCTAACAATGATAATTCGCAGTGATTAAATCTATGGAACCTCGAAGGAGGTGAAATTTCTGAACTTGCAAAAGAAATCTCAATTCATGAAATTTCTATGTAGTATCGAAGCTTTCTTGCTGAAATCACTCTTTTGGTGGAGGAGGAGTTGGTGTTTCAGTTGCGTTGTTCCTAGGATTCGTAGGTTAACCTCATGCAGGTTGCTTGGGTGTGAAACCCTAGGACATTTGAATGAAGCGTATGAGCCCTAGAAGGGCTTGTGCTACTTCATTACTGCTAGCTATTCTTTTGAGGTGGATTTAGATCTTGCACAAATGTCCACCATTGCACTTAGAGAATGTGATAAGTTGGAAGGATTTTCCACTTTCATCCCTCAGAAGCTTCGACCACAGATGACTACGGAGGAAGCCATGATTTAGGAACACGTTGATAAAGAGATGACAACACCTGCCGATGTGGAGTTCTTGGGTGTTCATAACAAGGAGGTGGCCAAGGAAAAGACAACCATTCTTGATTCTATGAAGGATCCCTTCATATCCCAGAAGGCAGATAAGACGACCAACAAGGAGATGTCTCGAGCTTTGACTGGTTGTTCTAATGTTTCTCAATAGTTTCTCGATTGCAGCACCAGCTGATGTGGAGTTATTGGATGCTCATAAAAAGGAGACGGTCAAGGGAAAGACAACCATTCTTGATTCTGTGAAGAATCTCTTCGTAGCTCACAGGGTAGACAAGACAACCAACAAGGAGATGTCTCGATCTTTGATTGCTTTTGAAAAACAAGCCCTGGTCCATCACCATGTGCCAAGACAGAAAATGTGGTGAGCTATATGGACAGGATCACAGAGTTGAGAGACCAGTTGAGTGCCATTGGGATGGAGGTGGAAGATAGGGAGTTGGTATTTGTTCCCTTGAATGGCTTTACCATCTTGGAGGCTTTTTGTTCAGGGCCTCCATGCTCGACAGACATTGCCGGCCTTCAACACGCTCTAAGATGACCCGGTGCGGGAAGAACCCGGGTTGCAGTCCCGTTCAACGTAGCAACAGGAAGTAGAAGATATTGCTCTCATTGGGAGGACGAACAAGTGTAGCAAGAAAAGCTACAAGGATAAGGAGGGCTAGGGGACAAGGAAGAAGGACTTGGGTAACGTGATGTGTTTCCGATGCTACAAGAAGCCCTAGAGTACATAGAGAGACAGACATATCTGATCTCCATCGATGGAAAGATCCAACATCTGATTACTTAATTAGGCTAGTCCTTTGGGGTTAATAAATAACATATTGAGACTATTCAAATGAATTATATACAGACGCGAATGAAAATAAAAACTTTTGAGAAAATAATAATACCTGGAATGGAGAATCTGTAATCCAAAGAGGGGAGAGAGAGATGAGATGTAACATCTTCTTTTCTTCACATCTTCCTGGTCGAGATGATCCGGATCTAGATTTTGCTCATTCCAATATATATCACATGCCCCCTCCTCGGGACTCGACACAACACGACTTCACATACATACAATCACATATATACAAACACAACACATACGAACAAACACCCACACAAGAACAAACAATCATGGGACATGGGAAGCGCTTCCACATTCACACTACATGACACAAAACAGGAGTATAGATGAGGGGGATGTAAATGAGCAAGAGCTTTCCAAAATGCATTCTCTTTCTTTCTTGTGCCGTGCTTTCTCCAACAACTAATTTTGCTTTCCCTCTCCATTGTTCCTGTTAAGAGATAAGCCAAACACATGAACATGGTATTTCAAAAAAGCTAAACATCATACATCTAAAATCAAAGTGTATATGTGTGCACGTGTAACTCCAAATGAAATTTTCCTATACCTCTTTCTTTATCGCGTCATAATTTCTCCAACAACCAATTTTGCTCCGGCTCTCCATTGTTCCTATCAAAAGATCAGTGAAACACATGACCATGGCATTTCAAAAAAGTTGAACATCATACATCTAAAATCAAAGTGTATAAGTGTGCACATGTAACTCCAAATGAAATTTTCCTTTACCTCTTTCTTTGTCGCACCATGCTTTCTCCAACAACCAATTTTGCTTCGACTCTCCATTGCTCCTATCAAAATATTAGTGAAACACATGACCATGGCATTTCAAAAAAGTTGAACATCATACATCTAAAATCAAAGTGTATATGTGTTCACGTGTAACTCGAAATGAAATTTTCCCTTCTCTTTTTCTTTCTCGCGCCATGCATTCTCCAACAACCAATTTTGCTCTGACTCTCCATGGTTCCTATAAAAAGAACAGTGAAACACATGAACATGGCATCTCAAGAGAGTTGCACTACATCAATCTAAAATCGATGTGTGTGTGTGTGTATCTGTGTGTGCATGCGTGTAACTCCAATCAAATTTTTCCACTACTCGTGCATCAACATACGCAATAAGCCCGATATGATAAATGATAAGGAACAAAATACCCCTATACCCTATACCCCTACCTAATTTATTTCCACTTAAATCTTCGTTCATTCATTTCTTTACCTTGAAAGTCCTTTGTCTTGGGTTTGACTTCTTGCTTCTTCGTAGGTAGGAATGAATTTATCTGGATTGTAAGCCCTATAACAAAACACAAAAAATACAAAAGAAAGTCATGAACCTTGTGTAATAAAATACATATACATCCTCGTGAATCTACTAATTACTCTTCTCTAATACATGCTGTAACCAAAAGATTTTGAAAATTGAAAAAAAGAAAAATCAAAACCTACCAGAGACAACAATGACCTCAAACCCAATAGATAGATAGAATTTATTACTCTTCTAGAAGGAGAATATTCTAAAAGACCAACAAGCAAGGGTGAACCATACTCTCATTTTCCCAGGTGAAGACCCGCAAGTATCCTCGTGGCTAGTTTAGCAGCTGTGCAAATAAAAGCACACAAAGCTGAATCAGAACACTCTAAATACAGTGGCAATTTAAATGAAAATATATACATTGAAGAAAATCATAACAAGTTTTAGAGAATCACGATATAAGAGTAAGAAAACAAAATCATAGCTAGGTTAAAAATTTATTTCATGGTTGCAACTACATTAAAAGGCATCCGGCCATACACAGGTCACAACATGAGATAAATATGTCTTGTGTGTTGTGTTTGTGTGCATATTGCAAGGTAATAGAAGTTAACATACACCTTGATTATAAATATGGTATGAGTGTTTTAGCTTTTGGGGTTACTTCGGAAGTGTTTACACTATGTTTGGGGGTGTTTCATGAGATGTCGGGTTTATAGTGTATGGTAGACCCTTGGTGTTCCAAAATGGATTCGCACATTGGAGGTGCCTTACTCTTGTTTGCTAGACCCTGAACAGATGCTTACATGACATTCTTCGTGTTGAGATTTGGGTACCTTGGAAAGTGCCCCCCTGTGTTTGTGAGTCTCTAAACACAAAGGGGGAGTCTATTACCCTCATTACTTTACTTTATGATTCTAATTTCACTTTGACTGATGAGATTTAAGTCAAAGTGAAATATGTAACTTATGTCAAAAGTGACTATTAATTCACTTTATGGGTGAATTGAGGGACATAAAAAGAAATAAGGAAACTAAGCCAAAGTGGGTTTTGAGTTGAGATTCTTTTTGGAAGATCTCAAACTTTGATTAGAAATGGGATGGGATGATCTCATACATCCATTTCTAGGTTTCCTTATGATTTCTATAAAGAGAGTGCAAAGGGCATTTGGAGGCAAATTCACTTGTATGTTCACCAAGAGAGTTTGGACAAGGGAAAGAGGATGGAAATGGAAGCATTGGGAGAGGAGAGCTTGGGCGTCTCCACTCATGGAGGGCTCATGGAGGCTTAGGACTCGTATTATTTGTGGTGATCACACTTGCTTGGAGGAAGGCGCACCATAGGAGGGGGGCGCACAACTAGCAGGGAGCATCAATACTTGGAGGAAGTCATATCTTATTGTTTCAGTGGAGAGGCAACACAGAAGAGCAGATTTTTGCGGTGGGGTTTCTTCATTGGGTCAAAGAGGAAGGAGGGTGCTTCACTTCATTGGATAGAGCAACAAAGGGAGAGGGTGCACTAACCTTGGGCGCATATCGCATTGGTTCCTTTGGCAAGGCTCAACAGGAGCTTGCTATGTATACGGGTTCCTTTGTATTGTATTACTTGTTGTATCTCATCATTTAGATCATCATTATATATACTTTCATCCCAAATTGGTTTTCATTTCATTCATGCTTAGAGTTTAGATCAACTCGTTAAAGTTGTAAAGATCATGATGAGTGTTATCTGTTTTGAGTATATTGCATGTGCTAACATTGGGGTGTGAAAACACTTGCAAGGGAACCTCAAAAGGACATCTAACCACCAAAATTATCAGCAAAAAGTTACTTAACAATTTATGTCCTAAACAGACAGCCAAAGACAATTTTTTGATTGTGAACTTAAAGCCAAAATAAAGGTCAAGGACAGACCTGTTTTGGCAGCATGATAGTAACTCATAATTTCTACACTTCGTTGGAGCGTTGGATACCTATGAACCCTGGTGGCTTCTTCATTTAGTAGACACTTGAAGGGAGGTTGCTTGCTTGGAGGGAGACTCCATTAGACAAGGAGTGTTAGGCATTTTGGAGGAGGGAGTTGAGCCCTAGAGACGACAATGTCTTTCTTGCATGGAGCCTTACACTTGACTTGAGGATGCTTGGGTTGATAAAGAGAACATGTAGGTGTGGTGCTCCCTGAGGAGGCACATCACCTTGGAGATGCATTCGAGCTCCAGACCCTTGGGGGTAGAACACATGCCTTGGACTCTTGCTCATTTATTAACATCAACTTGGAGCTTCACATGTGTCACTCGTAGAGGGAGTGCTTCACTCGTGTGGAGCTACTTGTATCTTGCAGGTCGCTAGAATTGGACGAGGCCCACTAGTCATTGATGACCTCGCTTCACCTCTCACATAAATAGAGGAAGGAGAGACTCATTTATNTTTTCTTTGTACTTCTCTTCTAGGAGGAAGGTGCCAGGATTCTCGAGGAAACCTAAGGAGAAGTCATGAAGAGAGAAGAAAACATTTTTGTTGTGAGCTTGTTCTTGTGAGATACCAAGGTTTGATCTTGGGAGCAAGATGTCGAGGATGACGATCCCATAATCGATTACGCGCTTTTTCTTGTTCTTCTTTACACTTGGGTTAGATATGTAAGAGGAGGAGCACTAGTGTTTCTTGGAGCAGTGTTGAAGCTACACCCGTGGCTTAATCCCCAAGGAGGCATCGGAGTTATTGTTGGGCGATAAACCCTAAATTGTACTTGTTAAGGAGGAAGAAAAGAGGAGACACCTTGCACATGGCCAAGCATGGCTTGCCAGTGGCGATGTACCTTGTTGGAGTATCTTTGGTCGATCCCAGGTTTTCCTCGGTTTTCCCTGCCTAGGGTTTTGGAGAGCTTGGAGTCTTCTACTAGCTTGTGATGAGATGAGATTATGTACTTAAAATCCATCTAGTCTTATCTGTATGTATCTGAGGTTCTCAGGGGTACAAAATTGTCTTATTGCAGATTTGATTTTCAGCTAAGATTGTCTACAAGGTTTCTAGCAATTATATGTCTTGCGGATTCGTCATGAGTTAATGCTGAAATTGTTAGGGATTTTAACATTTATATTGAAGCGACTAGGAAATATTTATTACTGTAAACCTCCATTGATTGCGGTGATTTCAGATCTGATTTATGCATGAAAAGATTGCCCCAAAGGGATGGAACTTGTTGCCATATATTAGGTGTCTTCTCTCTTACATTGCCTAGTGTATTGAGGTTGATGTGAAGTGAAACAATCTCTATTGTTTGTTGCTGTAATTTATATTTCAGTTCAGCCCCAACGATGATAATTCGTAGTGATTAAATCCATGGAACCTCGAAGAAGGCTAAATTTCTGAACTTGCAAAAGAAATCTCAATTCACGAAATTTCTATGTAGTATCCGACCTTTCTTGCTGAAATCACTCTTTTGGTGAAGGAGGAGATGGTGTTTCAGTTGCGTTGTTCCTTTGATTCATAGGTTAACCTCGTGCAGGTTGCTTGGGTGTGAAACCCTAGGATGTTTGAATGAAGCGTATGAGCCCTAGAAGGGCTTGTGCTACTTCATTATTGCTAACAATTCTTTTGAGGTGGATTTAGATCTTGCACAGATGTCCACCATTGCACTTAGAGAATGTGATAAGTTGGAAGGAGTTTCCAATTTCATCCCTCGGAAGCTTTGGCCACGGATGCCTACGGAGGAAGCCGTGATTTAGGAACACGTTGAGAAAGAGATGACAACACTTGTCGATGCAAAGTTCTTGGATGCTCATAATAAGGAGGTGGCCAAGGCAAAGACAACGATTCTTGATTCTATGAAGGATCTCTTCATAGCTCACAGGGCAGACAAGACGACCAGCAAGGAGATGTCTCGAGCTTTAATTGGTTTGTTCTAATGTTTCTCGATAGTTTCTTGATTGAAGCACCTGTTGATGCGTAGTTATTGGATGCTCATAACAAGGATGCGTCCAAGGCAAAGACAACCATTCTTGATTCCGTGAAGAATCTCTTTGTAGCTCACAGGGCAGACAAGACGACCAACAAGGAGATGTCTCGGTCTTTGATTGGTTTTGCAAAACAAGCCCTGGCACATCCCCATGTGCCAATACAGATAATGTGGCGAGCTACATGGACGGGATCGCAAAGTTGAAAGACCAGTTGAGTGCCATTGGGACAAAGGTGGAAGATAGGGAGTTGGTGTTTGTTCCCTTGAATGGTTTTACCATCTTGGAGGCTTTTTGTTCAGGGCATCCATGTTCGAGAGACATTGTCGACCTTCAACAGGCTCTAGGATGACCCGGTGAAAGAAGAACCTGGGTCGCAATCCCGTTCAATGCGGCAACATGAAGTAGAAGATATTGCTCTCATTGGGAGGACGAACAAGTGTAGAAAGAAAAGCTACAAGGAGAAGGAAGGCTAGGGGACAAGGAAGAAGGACTTGACTAATGTGATGTCTTTTCAATGGTACAAGAAGCCCTAGAGTACATAGAGAGAAAGACAAATCTGATCTCCATCGACAGAAAGATCCAACATCTGATTACTTAATTAGGCTAATCATTAAGTATTAATAAATAACATATCGAGACTATTCAAATGAATTATATACAGAGGCGAATGAAAAGAAAATATTTTGAGAAAATAATAATACCTGGAATGGAGAATCTGCAATCCAAAGAGGGTAGAGAGAGGTGAGATGCAGCATATTCCTTCCTTCGCCTCTTCCTGGTAGAGATGATCTGTATCTAGATTTTTCTCATTCCAATATATATCACATGCCCCCTCCTCAGGACTCGACACAACACATATATACAAACACAACACATACAAACAAACACCAACACAAGAACAAACAATCACAGGACATGGGAAGCACTTCCATATTCACACAACATGACACAACACAGGAGTATAGAGGAGGGGGATGTGAATGAGCAAGAGCTTTCCAAAATGCATTCCCTTTCTTTATTGTGCTGTGCTTTCTCCAACAACTAATTTTGCTCACGCTCTCCATTGTTCCTGTTAAGAGATAAGTAAAACACATGAACATGGTATTTCAAATAATCTAAACATCATACATCTAAAATCAAAGTGTATATGTGTGCGCGTGTAACTCCAAATGAAATTTTCCTTTACCTCTTTCTTTGTCGCGTCATGCTTTCTCCAACAACCAATTTTGCTCCAGCTCACCATTGTTCCTATCAAAAGATCAGTGAAACACATGACCATGACATTTCAAAAATGTTGAACATCATACATCTAAAAGCAAAGTGTATATGTGTGCGAGTGTAACTCCAAATGAAATTTTCCTTTACCTCTTTCTTTGTCGTGCCATACTTTCTCGAACAACCAGTTTTGCTCCGAATCTCCATTGTTCCTATCAAAATATCAGTGAAACACATGACCATGGCATCTCAAAAAAGCTGAATATCATACATCTAAAATCGAAGTGTATATGTGTGTGCGTGTAACTCCAAATGAAATTTTCCCTTCTCTTTTTCTTTCTCGCGCCATGCTTTTTCCAACAACCAATTTTGCTCTGACTCTCCATGGTTCCTATAAAAAGAACAGTGAAACACATGAACATGGCATTTCAAGAGAGTTGCACTACATCAATCTAAAATCGATGTGTGTGTGTGTGTATCTGTGTGTGCGTGCGTGTAACTCCAATCAAACTTTTCCACTACTCCTGCATCAACATAAGCAATATTCCCAATATGATTAACGATAAGGAATTTTTGATCTCCTATACCCCTACATAATTTATTTCCACTTAACCCTTCATTCACTCCTTTCTTTACCTTGGAAGTCCTTCATCTTGGGTTTGACTTCTTGCTTCTTTGTAGGTAGGGATGAATTTATCCGGATTGTAAGCCCTGTAACAAAACACAAAAAATACAAAAGAAAGTCATGAACCTTGCATATTAAAATACATATACATTCTCGTGAATCTACTAATTAATTTGCTCGAATTCACGTTATAACCAAAATCTTTTGCAAATTGACAAAAAGAAAAATCAAAACCTACCAGAGACAACAATGACCTCAAACCCAATAGATAGATAGAATTTATTACTCGTCTAGAAGGAGAATATTCTAAAAGACCAACAAGCAAGGGTGAACCATACTCTCATTTTCCCAGTTGAAGACCCGAAAAAATCCTCGTGGCTAGTTTAGGAGCTCTGCAAATAAAAGCACGCAAAGCTGAATCAGAACACTCTAAATACAGTGGCAATTTAAATAAAAATATATACATTGAAGAAAATCATAACAAGTGTTAGAGAATCAAGATATAAGAATAAGAAAACAAAATCATAGCTTAGTTAAAAATTTATTTCATGGTTGCAACTACATTAAAAGGCATCCGGCCATACACAGGTCACAACATGAGCTAACTATGTCTCGTGTCTTGTGTTTGTGTGCATATTGCAAGCTAATATAAGTTAACATGCACCTTGTTTATAAATATGGTATGAGTGTTTTAGCTTTTGGGGTTACTTCGGAAGTGTTTACACTATGTTTGGGGGTGTTTCATGAGATGTCGAGTTTATAGTGTATGGTAGACCCTTGGTGTTCCAAGATGGATTCGCACATTGGAGGTGGCTTACTCTTGTTTGCTAGACCCTGAACGAATGCTTACATGACATTCTTCCTGTTGAGATTTGGGTACCTTGGAAAGTGCCCCCCCTGTGTTTGTGAGTCTCTAAACACAAAGGGGGAGACTATTGCCCTCATTACTTTACTTTATGATCCTAATTTCACTTTGACTTATGAGATTTAAGTCAAAGTGAAATATGTCACTTATGTCAAAAGTGACTATTAATTCAATTTATGGGTGAATTGAGGGACATAAAAAGAAATAAGGAAACTAAGCCAAAGTGGGTTTTGAGTTGAGATTCTTTTTGGAAGATCTCAACCTTTGATTAGAAATGGGATGGCATGATCTCATCCATCCATTTCTAGGTTTCCTTATGATTTCTATAAAGAGGGCGCAAAGGGCATTTGGAGGAAAATTCACTTGTATGTTCACCAAGAGAGTTTGGAGAAGGGAAAGAGGATGGGAATGGAAGCATTGGGAGAGGAGAGCTTGGGTGTCTCCATTCATGGAGGCTTAGGGCCCGTATTATTTGTGGTGATCACACTTGCTTGGAGGAGGGCACACCATAGGAGGGGGGCGCACATCTAGCAGGGAGAATCAATACTTGGAGGAAGTCATATCTTATTGTTTCAGTGGAGAGGCAACACACAAGAGAAGATTTCCGTGGTGGGGTTTCTTCATTGGGTCAAAGAGGAAGGAGGCCGCTTCACTTCAGTGGAAAGGGAAACAAAGGGAGATGGCGCACTAAGCTTGGGCGCATATCTCATTGGATCCTTTGGCAAGGCTCAACAAGAGCTTGCTATGTATACGGGTTTCTTTGTATTGTATTACTTGTTGTATCTCATGCTTTAGATCATCATTATATATACTTTCATCCCAAATTGTATCTCCAAATGAAATTTTCCTTTACCTCTTTCTTTGTCGCGTCATGCTTTCTCCAACAACCAATTTTTCTCCGGCTCACCATTGTTCCTATCAAAAGATCAGTGAAACACATGACCATGACATTTCAAAAAAGTTGAATATCATACATCTAAAAGCAAAGTGTATATGTGTGCACGTGTAACTCCAAATGAAATTTTCATTTACCTCTTTCTTTGTCGCGCCATGCTTTCTCCAACAACCAGTTTTGCTCTGAATCTCCATTGTTCCTATCAAAATATCAGTGAAACACATGAACATGGCATTTCAAAAAAGCTGAACATCATACATCTAAAATCAAAGTGTATATGTGTGCGCTTGTAACTCCAAATTAAATTTTCCCTTCTCTTTTTCTTTTTCGCGCCATGCTTTCTCCAACAACCAATTTTGTCCTGACTCTCCATGGTTCCTATAAAAAGAATAGTGAAACACATGAACATGGCATTTCAATAGAGTTGCACTACATCAATCTAAAATCGATGTGTGTGTGTATCTGTGTGTGCGTGCGTGTAACTCCAATCAAAATTTTCCACTACTCGTGCATCAACATAAGCAATAATCCCGATATGATAAATGATAAGGAACTTTTGATCTCCTATACCCCTACCTAATTTATTTCCACTTAACCCTTCGTTCATTCCTTTCTTTACCTTGGAAGTCCTTCGTCTTGGGTTTGACTTCTTGCTTCTTCGTAGGTAGGGATGAATTTATCCAGATTGTAAGCCCTGTAACAAAACACAAAAAATACAAAAGAAAGTCATGAACCTTGCATATTAAAATACATAGACATCCTCGTGAATCTACTAATTACTCTGCTCCAATTCATGTTGTAACCAAAATCTTTTGCAAATTGACAAAAAGAAAAATCAAAACCTACCAGAGACAACAATGACCTCAAACCCAATAGATAGATAGAATTTATTACTCTTCTAGAAGGAGAATATTCTAAAAGACCAACAAGCAAGGGTGAACCATACTCTCATTTTCCCAGGTGAAGACCCGCAAGAATCCTCGTGGCTAGTTTAGGAGCTGTGCAAATAAAAGCACGCAAAGATGAATCAAAACACTCTAAATACAGTGGCAATTTAAATGAAAATATATACATTGAAGAAAATCATAACAAGTGTTAAAGAATCATGATATAAGAATAAAAAAACAAAATCATAGCTTAGTTAAAAATTTATTTCATGGTTGCAACTATATTAAAAGACATCCTGCCATACACAGGTCATGATATGTCGAGTTTATAGTGTATGGTAGACCCTTGGTGTTCCAAGATGGATTCGCACATTGGAGATGGCTTACTCTTGTTTGTTAGACCCTGAACGGATGCTTCCATGACATTCTTCCTGTTGAGATTTGGGTACCTTGGAAAGTGGTCCCCCTGTGTTTGTGAGTCTCTAAACACAAAGGGGGAGACTATTACCCTCATAACTTTACTTTATGATTCTAATTTCACTTTGACTTATGAGATTTAAGTCAAAGTGAAATATGTCACTTATGCAAAAGTGACTATTGATTCAATTTATGGGTGAATTGAGGGACATAAAAAGAAATAAGGAAACTAAGCCAAAGTGGGTTTTGAGTTGAGATTCTTTTTGGAAGATCTCAACCTTTGATTAGAAATGGGATGGGAAGATCTCATCCATCCATTTCTAGGTTTCCTTATGATTTCTATAAAGAGGGCGCAAAGGGCATTTGGAGGAAAATTCACTTGTATGTTCACCAAGAGAGTTTGGAGAAGGGGAAGAGGATGGGAATGAAATCATTGGGAGAGGAGAGCTTGGGCGTCTCCATTCATGGAGGGCTCATGGAGGCTTAGGGCCCGTATTATTTGTGGTGATCACACTTTCTTGGAGGAGGGCGCACCGTAGGAGGGGGGCGCACATCTAGTAGGGAGCATCAATACTTGGAGGAAGTCAGATCTTATTGTTTCAGTGGAGAGGCAACACACAAGAGCATATTTCTGTGGTGGGGTTTCTTTATTGGGTCAAAGAGGAAGGAGGGCGCTTCACTTCAGTGGAAAGGGCAACAAAGGGAGAGGGTGCACTAATGTTGGGCGCATATCTCATTGAATCCTTTGGCAACGCTCAACATGAGCTTGCTATGTATACGGGTTCCTTTGTATTGTATTACTTGTTGTATCTCATGCTTGAGATCATCATTATATATACTTTCATCCCAAACTGGTTTTCAAGTTGACCAAAAATACTTGTGTTCATTTTGTTATCCCCGATTTCTAGGGATAACTAGGAGATCATGTCTCGAGACCCACAGGTCCTAGACATGGAGTACCGAGAGAAGGATTGACCTGAGCATGGCTTTGGAGGGCCCATATTTCTTCTTCTTCATCAGACTTTTCCTGTCAGCAACAGCAACACCCATCACCTTCGGCTTGAACTTGTATCGGAGAAGACTCTTGCTCCATGAGGTAATTGGTCCAGGTATCATGGTATGTGTCTGATCATTATAACTTTCAGATATATGCATCAGATTCCTTTCATTTCTGACGACTGCTTGGATCTTACACTAACCCACTTGACCATGGTTGGGGGGATTGATGGGGTACCCTAGCAAGCTTGTGCCCATAGGTTTTGGTTAGCCACCAGGGGGGATTTTGAAGAGCCATCGTCCGCTCCCATCATATTATCATTCTTACATCTTATCTCCCACTCATCTGTCCCATTCCCCTAGTCCGAACATTAGGATGAACTTTTGTGGGGTTACACCTTATCTTGTTACAGTGACTATGGAAATGAACAAATCAATATGTGTGGCAGAAATTACTTTGGAGGGATGTATGAGTGGATGAATAATTATGATCATGGGAGTCATGGAAACTTTATGAGTGGAAATGTTGATAAAGCAACAGAGAAGTATGGGCCCAAGCCCACACCCCAACAAATTGCTGAAATGGCTAAGTATAAAGGTTTTACATACCAAAGGAATGGAAATAAAGATAAAGGTCAAACAAGTGTTCCCAAGGT
>SNQJ01S0182509.1:8261-19123 GCA_010110895.2 Picea sitchensis | reverse complement strand
CTCCAATATTGAGGATTGCAGATCCAAATGTGGATTTATTGGTGTGCATAGATGCATGTAAAGAATGGTTGGGAGGAGTTCTCAGTCAGAATGGATTCGTAATCTGTTATGAGTGCAAGAAGTTGAAAGAGCATGGAAATAATTATGTCACTCATGATTTGGAGTTGGCAGCAATCGTTCACGCTCTGAGGAAATGGAGACATTACCTCATGGGAAGGAGATTTGAATTGAGAATAGACCACAACGGTCTGAAATACTTGTTTGACCAACCTACCTTAAATTCCAGGCAAAGTAGGTGGTTGGAGTTTCTGTGTGAATACGACTTTGATATCAAGCATATCAAAAGGAAGGAAAACAAGATGGCTGATGCACTCAGTAGAAAGGTGCACAACTTACATGCTTCATCCATTAGCATGTACATGATTGATATTAAGGATAGAATTTTGGAAGCTGCAAATGAAGATTTGTTGTACAGAGACTTGGTAGCAAAGCTAAAACATAGTAAGAGACCACTTATGTACAAAAATAGAGTGTATATACCCAATGTCCAGGGTTTGAAACTTGCGATTCTAAGAGAAATGCATAACATGACTTATGTTGGGCAACCTGGATATCAGAAGACTGTGGTAGTAGTCATGATCCATTACTTTTGGCCAGCTATGAAGAAAGAGATCGTTGAATATATTGCCAGATGTATGGAATGCCAGAAGGTTAAATATGAGAACATGCACCCAACAGGGTTTCTACAACCTTTGCCCATTTTTGAATGGAAGTGGGAAGTGGTGACAATGGATTTTATTACATGATTGCCCAGAACAAGCAAGCTGCATGATTCGATCATGGTAGTGGTGAACAAGCTTACAAAATATGCCCATTTTATTCCACTGAAAACTCTTTCGTCACCTTAGTGAGCAAAATAGAGGTGCTTGAAAGCTTAGTTGGGTTAAGGACAACTAAACTAAAATAACAACTAAACTAATGAGCATAGGGACATAAGGACAAAAGAAACAATAAGACCCATGTCACCAATGGTAAGGTTGATATTAGTGAAACAAAACACCAAGAAGAAAGAGGACTATGAGTCCCTTCCTCCTCCAAGGGAGGGCTCTTGGACCCCCACAAATAAGCTCTTCTTACAACTTTGAATGAAAATGGTGAAACAATTCTTTGCTAATCCACTCAAGGGGTGAGATGGATTGCCTAATGCAATGGTGCTAGTATACTCTTGATGAGAAAAGAGGATTCCTCAAGAGAATAGTAGCAGCATAACTTTGCTATTGAATTCCTTAGAAAATGAAGTGCACCCATGGCCTTTTTATAACACCTCTTTGAGGTATTGTGAAACCATATTGTAGTGTGTAAATAGGATAATTAGGGAATTTTTAGGTCTTTGACCAGCCATCCAATCGGATCCAGTCTAGATTTGAGTGTCAAATCAACTTGGGAGCTGAACCAGAAGTGGGTGGAAGGCCGACCATTCTCATAAATGCACTGTTCTCAGATGTGCACGACTTTTTGCGACCACAGTCGTGCATCGGGCACATGTTCTCTTTTCCTACGTTTTTGTTTTGTGCATGTGCGTGGGCGCCCTGTGTAGTCATTGCACACTTTAAATTTGTCACTGGTTATATATTTTTTTACCCTTTGGAAATGATTTTGTGGTAATTTTGGTCCATGGGTGACCTCATAACTGTTTGGCGATGCTGAATTCTTGTAACCATTTGCGGACGAAATTTCAGTGATAACAGATGCCCCCTGATGGATGAGGTTAGGAGCATAGGTATAGCCGAAATACATCAATGTTTCTTCTACTGAGAGTGTCATTATAAGAGAGAGAGTGATAGTGGGATTGTCAAGAGTTACCCGTTGGAGGGAGAAGGGAACCGGTAGAACCCAACCTTCCATAAGGTCTGTAAAAATAAACTGTGTACAAACGAGGAGGTCATGAACCATGCTCGTGTCATGTAACTAAAAAAAGGAATGATTTGTTGATGTAGACAACAGTAGTGCCCTCAGGGGTGGTCGTGATAAAGGCATAAGAAAATTCTGCAGAGGAACATACTCTGAACAATAGGCAGTGACATCTGTAAGAAATATCACGGATTCTGTAGGCATTGATATCCTGGCCAAGTTCAGAGGTCTTCAGCGAATATAAGAAATAACTGCAATAGTCACAAAGTAAGACCCACCGTAACATGAGAAAGTGTTGAATTTGAATGTTATAGAGGTCAACGACAGCAGGGAGCAATTGTGGTTCTCCTTGTGTCGTCTGAAACCTCTGATTGGAAAGGTAATGAGAGTCAAGATACTGTCACCCTTCTGGAAACTATGTTGTTGTTGACAAAAAGGGGGACGTGACTCTAAGAAGAAAAGGGCTTCGTGAAATCTACTAGGTGAGGTTAGGAACTAGAGGAGGTACATGGATGAAGTCAAGATATAGGAAGACTCAAGACTGCCCTTGGTTGGGGGTATATGTGAGGTATAAGTGGCCACAACAGTTCAACTAAGTCGAGTGTCAGGGGGACAACAAGACATGGGATAAGTTTTGTCAGAGGTGGGACAAAGTGAACAAACTCAGAGGGCAGAGGTAAGTGGCCTGTGGGATACTTAGAGTATATGGACGATGTCAACAAGGGTAGATGAAAAGGGGTACCCCAACCAAGGGCGACATGGGTTGCGTTTTCCAAAAAGGGAAGAATGTTGCCAAAGGTGATGACAAAAAGGTATGGAAATGCTAGAAATAAAGGCTTTTTACAATGTATCAAATAAATAAAGAATAATTTGGAATGAGTGTACAAATACAGAAACGGGTGCCCCAATGTAATATGGTTGGCCCGGGTAGAGCGCAATTTTCTTAGAGAATTGGCAGAGGGTGGGGGGCCCATTGGAATAATATAGAAGTAGATTTTTAATTTCTGGGCAGGGTCTATATGGAGGGCCGTATAGGGGGTTTTATGGGTGTGGGACCCTAAGTGTGTGGGTGATCCGAAAATATGTGCGCACGAGTGTGCGCCTATTATCCAGATAGTTGTGCATGGGTGCGCCCGTAGGGGGGATAAAGGATGCATGATATGCATGCCTGTTTTCTACATAGTCGCGCATAGGTGCGCGAATGTCTAGTGTATAGGCACGCATTGATGCATGTCTGTGTTCGTGACAGGGGCGCATGGAAGCACCCCTGTAGGGAGGGCAGGCGCGCACGTATGCGTTCCTGTTGGATGGATAGGCATGCCTAAGTGCGCACCTGTGGGATGGATAGGCGCACATATGTGCGCGCCTGTGTTTTAAGCAGCTGCGCCTTGGGGGCAAGGCTGACAGGTGAAAAAATCATATTTTGTAATGTTTTTTATGGTTAATTTGGATGACCTAGGACTGTATTATGTGGTTGCAAGCGATCAATTTGCATGATGCCAGTCGGCTGGCGAGAGCGTGATTGGTCCCAGCTGAGGGATGTCGTGGCTATTGAGGAGTCGGGGGTACGTGCCACTTTGGCAGCCTGTGGTCTGTTGAAGTTCTTTGAGTGCCCGTTGATATGGGCGCAGGAGTATCTCCTGCAGTTTCTTATCCAGATGTGGAGTCTAGACCTGCATTGCTTTATGGTGCGGGGAGAGAAGATTGCCTTCACTGCGATGGAGGATATATATTTTTTGACTAGGCTCCCTTTTTGGGGAACGCCCCTACCGATGGACGTGGTGTTGGTGACATTGGGCTGGAGGTACTATTCCAGAGTGAACTATATGTCGGGCTCCATTGTGAGCATCGAGGTGATGGATGCTCTAGTGCATCGCTGTATAGCAGTGATGATTGTGAGGGTGTATGGGTCCCTTGCGACTCAGTTGATCAGTGGTGGTCAACTGAGTGTTATGGGGAGGGTACTGGTCGATGAACACTTTGCTTGGGGGCTTACACTACATGTTAGGATGGTCAGGCAGCTGGACTAATGTTGGTCCACCGACACAGGGGACTTTGCCTTTGGGTCCATCCTAGTGGCCTAGTTTTTGGAGAGGGTGCCTATGTTGCGCCCTAGGATTTTATTGGGCGTGCCTGGGGCGCGAGAGACGTGATTGAAGCGGTGGGAGNGGTTCACCATGGTGGTGGTGAGGGCGGCCACTTTTTCACAGCTGGAGCAACACAGGTGTGGTTGTAGATGCCACAAGTTATACTGCAGTATGCATACACTGGTATGGACTTCCAGGGTGATCTGGACATAGTGTTACCTCCAGGAGAGGTATTTGATCATCGAGGTATGTTTATAATTTTTGATATGTTTTATTTTTGAGATAGCATGATATGTGTAGTTTGTATAGATGTTGATACTATCATTTGTTTGTTTGTATGTGCATATGTGGGACCTCGCGGACGCGAGGTTGAGCTGCTGAGAGCGCCGACAGGAGAGAGATGTCGACATGAGGATTCCGAGGCGAGACCTGCTGAGGATGAGAGAGCAGTGAGGAGACGTCGATTTGATGACCCAGGTTCTGGGCCATCGCATGCTCCTCCAGTGGATGTCGTAGTAGATTTTGAGGATATCCACTGCCGCCTGGAGGCGGTGCTATAGGGTGTGCCTAAGGGCATGTGTTCATGCATCTAGGATGAGGGCATCCTAGAGCAGTGTGTGGGAGTTCCACTGCCATGGCGGGCTATGGTGCGGTGAGGAATAGTAGTAGGTGTTGCTATGACCGGACGGTTACCTCCCAGTCCAGAGGGACTAGTAGTGGGTGGGGGACCACCACCTGAGGGAGGGGAAGGAGGTGGTTCTCTAGAGGCACCATGAGTGTCACTCTATCTATTTTTAGATTTTGTATATAGGCTGGTGAGCCCATTTTGGTGTAGTGGCACCAATTTTGTACCGAGGTGCTTCACTAGCTTGTGGATATTTGTATATTTGTATGTAAACATTTTGATGGCACTGTGGACCGATTTATATATACATGAGTATACATTTTGGGATCTATGTGATGTTTACATGTGTTGCGTAATGTGTTGATGATGTCTAATTTATATATGCTGTGACAGGATTTTGGTATTTTTATGTATGTGTAGAGGTATCTTGATGTGATATATGCCAATCTAACACCATGTTAGCTAAGTTATATATAATTTGATTCAATTGTCTTGGAATGTGTGTAAATGTAATGAAATCAAAATGTTGAGATAAAAGTCTAACTTGTAGGTATTTGCGAAAGAGGCAAGGATCGCAGACGCGGTACACATTGTTGAGCTGGAGAACAACTAGTTGAGAGTCGAGAAAGATGCTAAGGTTACGAATACGATGATGCTAGGCATCGACGAGGAGGCCAATGAAGGCAGTGTATTCGGCTTGGTTGTTGGTTGCAAAACCCAAACATATGCCGCTAGAATGGAGCATTTCATGTGAGGGGTTATAGAGGGCCCGAGCTGCCGAAGCGAGATTTTGTGTCCAACGGTTGGCGTCGTCGGCATAACCGATGTGGTAGGCCGATGGAGGAAGCATCTATCAATAGCACAAATGATAGTTTAGACATGAGGGATGGAAAAAATATTAAAAACACTATAAAAAGAAATAACCTAAAGTAGAATGGCTATGTTTAGGTATAAAATTTCTTTAAGTATAACCCATTGATGGGTTCATTGAGAGAGAGACCTTCGGGAGAGGCCAGGATGTATGCGCCTTTGGTGAGGAAATGTTGGATAATGTAGGGGCCATGCCATAGTGACTCAAATTTTCCATGACTAAGGGTATCGTGAGCGATATCGTAAGAAAGGATGAGGTCACCTTCATGAAATGAGCGAAGGTTGACATGGCGATCAAAGGCGGCCTTTGACCATTTTTTGGCTGACTCATTGTTCTGTAATGAAGATTGACGATATTCATCGAGGGATTCTAAGGGAAGAAAGCATTGCTCCATTGGAGAAGTGTCGGGTAATAACTCAATTGTGGTGCGTAAGGTGGGAATTTCACACTTGATGGGAAGAGTGGCCTCAACCCCATGGACTATATGAAATGGTGTGAAACTAGTGGCCATTTTCATGGTCGTATGGTAAGCCCATAGCACAAAAAATAACATATGATGCCAATTGGTCTTATGTTTATTAACCGTGCACTGTAACATGGTCTTGAGGAACTTGTTAACTGCTTCGACCTGTCCATTAGACTGAGGGTAATATGGTGAGGCAAACTCGTGGGAGAATCCTAATCGAGATGAGAGTTCGACAAAAATCTCATTCTCGAAGTGTTCCCCATGATCGAAAACTAGTTGGAGTGGTACGCCAAAGCGAGATATGATCTGATTAAAGAAAAAAAGCATTGCAGTGTCAGTGGTATTGTTGAAGGTGGGCATGGCTTCAGCCCATTTTGTGAAGTAATCGATTGCGACAACAATGTATTTGTGTCCATTGTTGGATGGGGGATTACAAGTCATGAAGTCAATGCCCCATTTACAAAAGGGGACAACAGTAATGACTATGTGAAGAAGAGCAGGTGGTGCTCATCATTATTTGGCATAAAGCTGACATTTCTCGCATCGCTTCATGGCATGAATGAAATCATGAAACAATGTAGGCCAAAAATAACCTACTCGGATGATTTTATGAGCAGTGGACATTCCTGAAAGATGGCCCCCACATGCGCCTGTTACACATCAAAATTACTCAACTGGATAAGTGTCGCATATTCCTCTCAATTGTCGTAAGTGTCGCATCTTCCTTACAACTTTTCCAAGTGTCGCAAGTTGGTTACAAGTGTCGCAAATATTGTTTAAGCATACTGCCACAATGACGACACTAAGGAGGCACTTAAAACACTTCATGTACTTGATTTGAAGAAGAAGAACTGGTTTACTGGAGTCAAGTAACTCTTAACACCTGAGAAGAGCTTTCAATCAAGAGTTTTGAGGGTGAACGCTCCTCTAAAATAGCCTTAGGAGCGCTGGCGCTCCCCTACAAGGCCTCAGGGAGCGTTATAACGCTTCCTCACCCTTCTAAAGGAGCGCTACTCACTTTTGAAGCGCTGGCGCTCCCCTTAAGATTCTCAGGGAGCGTTCTAGTGCTCTAATGCCCCTTTTGAAGGAGTGCTTCCTAATCTGGGGTAGTTGTTGGCCCGTTGAGGAGAATAAGGAGAGGATCTTTCAAGATTAGAAGGAAGTTGTATTCGAATTCTTGGTCTCATCAAGAGATCCCTGATCTAAGGAAGAGGTTCCTCAACTTGTTCTAAAGATAAATCAAGAGGTTAATCTCCTCTCAACCTATATAAGCAAGCTCTATGATGGTGGAAAAAAAGAAGGAATTGCTAGCATGAAACCTATGATCTCATAGGAAACACACAGTCAACCAAGGAGAGTGATTAGTGAAGTTGTTGGCATCCAGGTTGTGGATCTTTCGAGTAAGGGTTAGACGAAGGGGACTTGACGAAGCTGTTGCATTCGCATCTACGATTGTAAGTACTACTGTCGTTATTCTCATTAATATGACACACTTGGTCTGTTTCTTTCTAGTTTGTGTATGATGTTACATGAACTTATCATTGATAGATAGATTTGTTTTCAAGCTAATATCAATAGAGTAGGAAGCGGTTGTATCTTGTTTGTCTGTAGAAATCAGTGAGGAGAAAAGGATCGGAGCGCAACTCGGAGCGTGCAGGGACAAACGTCGATAAAAAGGTACTTCTGTTATCCTTCCTTCTCATGTGTTAGTTTAGATAGATTTGAAAGGAAATCAGTGTCCACGTTAAGAATTTTTCTGTCTAGAGTTAAGGTCAAGCTCTTAGAAGCGATCTACCTGTCCGTAGGGAGATTTTCCTACAACAACGCCGCTATGGCAGTCGTTCAAGACTCTATCGGCCTTGTCAACAGTCAAGCATCAATGAATTATGGTATCAACCCCTTGTCGATATAAGGTATCTCTGATGAGGAGATAGCGGGGGGCCTGGTGGTGAATACGACGAAAATCATCTCGTGAGAGGTGGTTACTGAACTTTTGGGTTCGAAGGTGGACGAGGAGGTCACTGTATCAAGGATCATCCGAAGTGATGTAAAAGAGGTGTTCGTTGGGGAAGTCGGTATTGACGAGGGCACTGGTAGTGTCAGAGGGGAAGTCTGTGACAAGTTCGGCGAGGACGAGAGATTTCTTGCTCTTGGGTGTTGAGAATTCAAGATCGTACTCTTGAAGGATAACGATCCATTGGGAAAATTTTCCATTAGTTTTTCTATGGCCGAGAAAGTATTGCATAGGGTTGGAATCTATTACGACCTTAGTCGTGCAAACAAGAATGTAATGATGCAGTTTCTGGACTGCGAGGACGACTACAAGGGCTAGTTTCTCTTCGTGTTTATACTTTAGGGGTGGTCCTGAGAGGTTTTTACTAACGTAGTAAATGACATGATCATGATCATCATCACCGATTTGAATGAGAACTCCTGCTACTGAGACAACTGATGCTGATATGTAGAGGATATAGTCATGATTATAGTCGGGTGAACTAATTAAAGGGGCGTTGGACAATGCTGTTTTAAGATCATCAATTTCTTTTTGGGCATGTGCATCCCAGTGAAATGGGATGTTGTGGCGTAGTAAGCAAAGGAAACCATGTGCTCGAGTGGCATAGTCCAGGACAAATTGCTGTAGAAAGTTAGTTTTTCCTTGTAGGCTCTGGAGTTGACGTAAATTCTGGGGAGTTGGAATTTCTGTGATGGATTGGACTTTGAGGGGGTCCATGGTAATACCGCTTTGGGAAACGATGAATCCGAGGAGGAACCCCGCAATGACGTAGAACATGCACTTGAGGGGGTTCAAGCAGATGTTGTACTGACGACACCATTGGAAGATGATCCGTAAATCATCAAGATGTTGGGTGCATTTCTTGGATCGATATGTGAGGTCGGCCGAGTATGAAAGGATGATATGAGCCAGATCATGAAAAATGTATGTCATTGCCCATTGGAAAGTTGCGCCAACATTCTTTAAGCCAAAAGGCATGACACAATATGCAAAAGTACCCCAAGGGGTAGTGAATGCAGTTTTGTATTAATTGGCTGGGTGAATTTGGATTTGGTTATAACCAGAGAAACTATCCATGAAGGATAGAGCCTCGTGGCTTACGCAGTCATCGATGATTTGATCGATGAAAGGCATTGGAAATTTATCTTTGGGACATGCGTGATTGAGATCGTGAAAGTCCGTGCAGATGTGGACAGTGCCCTGTTTTTTGTTAATGGGTACAGAGTTGGAAACCCATGATGTATAGGCAATAGGGTAGATGAACCCAACTGCGCGTAATTTGTCAATATCATCTTTGATGGTCGCTGCATTGGATGGGTGTAGTGGTCATTGTTTTTGACGAACTGGTGTAATGTCAAGACAGGTGTCGATGCGATGTTCGATGATAGAGGGATCAAGGCCAGGCATTTCTGTGTATGACCAGGTGAAAATATCTCGATATTCTTGGAAGAGGGTTGTATAAGTGGTGATTGCTTGAGGAGTGCATGCGACACCAATGGTGAGATCCTTGATGACTCCATTTTTGATGGAAATGTCGATTTTGATGGTTGGGGAAATGTTGGCCATGTTGCCTTCTTCAAATGCATCAGGGGCAAGAATGGGGTTGTTGAACCAGTTGATATGCCCTGATGGGATAAAATCCTTCATTTTGACTGCGTATATGGGGTGTTGGTTAGGAGGTGTGGAGGCTTCCTGTGGGAAGAAGAGCGCTCGGTGGTGTAGCGCATCCCATGGGTAGTCGGGGGTGTTTAACTCTTCGAGTATGTCCTCGTCACAATGGAATTGATGGGAATACAAGGGGTCATAAGGAGTGATATCGGTGACTATCGCCATGGGGCTGTCCCCTGGTGATGAAGAAGCAGGGGGAATGACATAATGAGATTGCCATGGTTCGCTCGACATAAACCAAATATCGAAGTACTGAGGAGTACCCATCGTGGTTGGATGTAAGATTTCTGTAAGAAAATGAATGGGAGAATTAGGGGGATTTGGGGGTGAATCCTCAAATAAGTCATCCAAGAACCACAGAGGTGTTGGGAGGGCCTTGAGTTTGGGAGAAATGATATGAAGAATCTCTAGTGATGAGGTAAGGTCAACCATCGAGTTTGTAGGGGTTTGAATCAGGGTCAATTGGCATTGCCTATATTCAATGATCATAGGACATTGGTATGTAAAATGATCTAAGGATTCACATAGAGAGCAAGGGCATCTCATATGTTCATTGACTGAAGTTGTGACATAATGGATGCTAGTGATTTTTGGTAGGGATGATGTAGCTAGGTTGGGTTTGTTCTGGAAGCTTTGGCATACTGCGGCTAATGTCTATCGGAAGCATGGAAGTGCTAGGCAATGGTGTGTATAATGGCCATATTCTGAACATATAGCGCAAGCAAATTTGGTTCGCAGCCCTTTACTACTTGAGTGAGGGGCAGGGGCGACAGTACTTACTATGGTGGCGAGCGTTGATGGTGTTTGACTGAGCAGAATCAGGTTCCATAACTCAGGTAGAGATGGGTATTTGTTGGTTTGGTGTCCATCTTTCTCACATAGTGCGCAAGGGGGTTGGACACACGGGGGAAGTGGAGATGTGAGCTCCTTCCTCTTTTGCCTGCCCCCAACTGTGGCAGGGAGTTTAGTGAGTGGGGGTGTAGAGGGTATGGTGGGAGTTAGTATGGGAATCGTCATTGGGATTCCTTCCATTTGGGGGGGAAGGGATGGTCGAGGGACCATCTCTGGTGGATGTAAATACCAAACTGGAATTTCTAACACCATATTATTGAGGGTAAGCATTGCGGCTACTTGGAAATATTGTACATCGGGTGGGGGGTAAAAGAAGGGGATTTGAGTAATGTATTGGGGAATTGTCTCCCAAATTGGGATATGGACTT
>SNQJ01S0182508.1:8231-19123 GCA_010110895.2 Picea sitchensis | reverse complement strand
CGCAGTGATCTGGATTTGGTCAAACTCTAAGTAATACATGATCAACGCTACCACATGGATAATAATAACTTTTCAAGTGGTTTCTTTTCGTTCGTATGTGGCGCACTTCTTGTCTCATCTTAATCTACAGGTTATCACAACGCCATGAACACGCTTAGACTAATTGCTCAGCCTAGTCTCGATTTTGGGGGCCATCAGACCTCACCACAACAAGAAGATTGAAATTTCATTCATAAATGCCATGTAAGAGGTTTTGGGAGTATATGATGAGATCCTCAAGTATGCAAATAGAACAATAGAACTCTCAAGAAATTGTAGATTTGTGAATGGCATAATGCGAACTTTTAGTTAGGGCTTAGATAACCCCTATAATCGTGATATTTCCATTTTCATGTTTGTCAGATCAGAACAATGGCCATTTTTGAAATGGAAGGAATGATTTATTGCAAATCCATTTACATAAGTTACAAAATATTTACAGCTTGTTCTGTTAGCAAGCTTTTCACAATGCTGTGGGTTCTAAGCCTTTTCCATTTTCCTTGAATATTTCATTTTTCTTTGGTAGTGGATGGTTATTTGCAGCAACCAAATTTGTAAATCCTATGTCTAGTGTACTAGATGGACGGTGGGTTAGGTGGGAAATATGGGCACGGGCTCAGGGCTTGGTTCGAGGAGAGAATAGGCCAGATCCATATCATCTATATGTTTTAGTGTATTTGTTTTAGGTTGTTGGAATTATGCCAACAATTAGTTATGGTGATAATACAAATTTATTTGTGGTAAATATTTGGTAGTTCATATAATGGAGGAGGCGGTTCGTGATGTAAATGATCTAAACTATGTTGTATATACCCATGAAGCCTCCAGAGACATTGTAATGTTGTAAGCTAGATTATAAGCCTATCTTGAATAATATGAGATACAAATACCTTGCCCTATGGATGTTTCCTTGACAAATTGTCAAGGTTTTACCACTTAAATCTCATGTGTTTACTGTGTGTCTTCTTTGTCTTCATTGCCATATTTGTTTCATTTAATTAGTGTTTCGGGCTCTGAATACCAACAAGTGGTATCAAAGCAAAGGTTGGTGTTTGGTCTGTGGTGTTAAATTCTCATAAAAAATTAGAACCTAGTTGTAGATTTAATAAAAATAAGGAGTAGAACTGAACTTTAACTTTAAATCTGAACATGTTGATTTTTATTAACACTCTAATGCAATGGAAAATAAACACATAAAGACACAAAAAATTCACACAAAAATACTCAGCGATTTTGGTCAAATGACCCCGGAAAAACCCAACTGGGAAAACCAATCTTCTACTTGGTGATTTTTTTTTATTCAACAATGGAGAACTTAAAAAAAATTTCAATTCTTGGTACAAAAACCTTTCTGAGGCAAAATTTATGCCTTCAATACACACACATCCCTCAAGCGTCCTCTCTCTGCTCACGACCTGGCTGCTCGCTGCGTCGTACGACATGTACGACCCAGAACGAGATGATACTAATTGGCTGAGTGTAGGAATGGTTGGCTAAGTCGAAATGGAGGCCATATGACCCCTTTCTCTACTACTGAAGCTTCCCATGTAGTTGAAACTTGTTCCTCTCTGCTGCTAACGCTCCTTCATCAAGTCGACTTGTGCATAATGAGCCCAAAAACCCTATTTCTTGCTTGGCAAATCGACTTGGTCCCACAAGACATCTCAATAGTTGAGATTATAACTAAATGTAGGGCTCAGATCGAATGTCTTATGACTATAGGAAAAATATATTTTTTGCTAAGTCATCTAAGCATAGAAGGGGTAAATCAAATCGGGCCCCTCTTTGTGGGTCCCTTGCCAGATTTTGTGCACCTCCAAATCTAGCGAACCCTTCCTCTCTAACTCCAATTCTAACACTCCCTCTTATAGAGGAAGGTGTTCTGCACTACACCAAGTTTATCTCCGAAGTAGAAAAAGCTTGACATTGGAAATGCCTTGGTCAGAATATTTGTTGTATGCTCTCCTATTGGTAAGTACTAGAGTTTTATTTTTCCCCGATGAACACAATCTCTAATGTGATGGTACCTAATCCCAATGTGTTAGGAGCGGTCATGAAACACTGTATTTTTAGAGAGCTTAATCCATCTCTGATTGTCACAGTGTATGACTGTGGGCTCCAAGCCTTGACCAAAAATGTAATATCCCTTGACCGAACCCACTTTCAAATGTAATATAAATATACTTAAGCCGGTGAGCTATTTTGACCTCATTTGGTAATGCACATCATGTGACATAGTGCGTGCATGAACTGCGCAGTAAAATGATGAAGTATGCACATCGTAGGATACCACACACAATAACTAAGGTGCACGCAGTATGGAGGACAATGAGCCTCGTGTATATGATATGTATTATAGGCCGGTGAGCTGATTACTATAAGCTGGGATGCTTCTGTTTTGGTATTAGGCTGGAATGCCTAGATGTTAAGGGCCAATGCACCTACTTTGTACATGACTCATGATTAATATAGGTACATCGTTGCGCGCAGACCGACCACGATAAAAGAGATGGGGGACTGAACTTCACCAGTTAGGGAAGGGGAGGGCCAAAAGTCAAGGGAATATTATATTAATATTCCTAAAACGTAAATTATGGATAATTATTTTATCCTAAGTCCAAAAGTTGGAGACAAGTGGACCAAAGTAACTTCCAATATGACAAGTGTCAAGTTGGGGACATGCATTCATATCGGGGGGACCATCACTTTCACGAAGAGTTCACAGTGATTCCTGTACACACTCAGTTATCCAATCAATGATTCCATGACCATTTTCACTCATGCATTATGTTATCCTTGAGACAACCATTTCACCATTCCGGAACCTATTCCCATACCTCCTTTTGGTTGGTGTACCTGGTTAGCTTGGAGCGGGATTGAAGAAGCGGGTTGGAAGGCCCTTGAGTAGTTCTCTGAGTGAGAGAATTGTTGGGGATTGATTCCCGAAGGTACTAAACTGCGGCTACAATGCTCTGAGAATTTCGGTCCGGCCTGTTGCTAAAGCCCTGGAAGGGAAGTGTGGAAGTCGAGGGACTATTGAGAAGAAAAGGGTCACACTTCCTTGGGTGGGACAAGTATGTGGGGAATGAGAGGTTGTAGGCTATTAGTTGAGTGAGCACCTGAGACAGAGTCTTTCTTGTTGTCCTTGAGCCTCAACCTGGATAGGAGCCCTTTACCCTAGGTGGAGTTTAGTTCCAGCTCGGGGGTGACTCACTGTTGAGAGTGATGAATAGTGTAGTCTATGGCTGGGAGGTTCGTGGATGGTCTGTAAGCAGTTGGTGATAGTATTTCTAAGATAAATATCAATTGTATGATAAAATGATATGCTGTTTTCTTATTTACATGCCTATGTTACGATTTTAGCATATATGTGATTATGATTGCTTGTGTGCTTATGGGTAATTTCCTGTAAATGTTGCATATCTGTAGTTATTGTTATTTCCATATAAAATTCGTATGTTACAGAGAGAAAATTGTTGTTTAACTTTAAATCTTCCGCAAGAATGTTGTATGTATATGTTCTAGCTGCATGTAGTAAAAAGAGTAAATATAAGTAACTCAGTTGATTATTGAGAGTGTTATCGATTGGTGTCAGAGCATGAGTGGTTGCTCTGGAGTGGCGCACTCCGGCTTGAGGTTGGCCAGGGGAACGTTACAAATTGGTATCAGAGCATGAGTGGTTGCTTTGGAGTGGCGCACTCCAGCTTGAGGTTGGCCAGGGGAACGTTACAAATTGGTATCAGAGCTTCAGTTCAACGCTGAGCTTGGATGGGCCAGAGGGGTACAGTTGAAGTGAATATTCACAGAAAAGTAACTTCGAAGTGACTAATATTGGAGTCACAGAGTGTCCTTGGAAAAGGTTGGCGTACTGGCGTGCGTGGTAAATTTTGGCACCGCGCGGCAAAACGTTGGCCTGCCAGTGTGCACGGTAAATTGTGGCATCGCGCGAAAGATTATTATGTGTAGATGCACACACTGAATTTAACCTTATGCAGTGAGCACACACATAGTAAGGTGCACATGGGGTGCGCAAGTATTGCTTAACGCAGAGGATTTTGGTTGGTACGTGCATAAGTATGAATATAAGTTTTGTCGCGACAGTGTATTAAGTAGTGTGCGTAGATATTTGGGAGCGATGGAATATGTTGAACTTGACATGGTGCATGCATAGGACAAAAATGCATGTGGAATATCGATGCACGGTATCGAAACTTTGTGTAGTAGGTATTGGTGCACGACGTCGGAGTAGTGCGCGTAAGTAGTCGGTGAGATGAAGAAGAAATGCACAGTAGATTTAGGTGCATGGAAAATCATTTTACCTTGTGATATTGCATGCACGTTAAATATAAATGAATAGGTCAAAGTTTAGTGCGTGCGAAGTCGCTTGGAAGGCGATGAGTCTGCGTTTAAATTGCATAATAATAAAAGAAAAAGAAACACACAATTGCATTGATGCATTAATTAATTAAAAAGAATTCTGAACTTTAATTTCCTCTGATTTAGACAGATGAAAATAAAATATAAAATTACAAGAAAAACTTACTATAAAAGAGAACAAGATTCATAACATTACCAGTTAGAAATTGTAATAAAACAGTCTAAAATCCGTTTCTGTATTTATATAATCGTAATAATTACAAAGTTACAAAAAGAGGATGACAACATTTAGCTTGTTGAAAAAGGGTCGTTTAAGAACATGCCTATCATCTCTGGTACTCTTTACCTCCGCTACCGGCTGTTCAAAATTTGCTGAGACATGCTTATTTTAGTTGAAGATTTACTTCAACTTAGCGATCTCTGCCTTTAAAGAAGAATCTAACCAGACTGGTTGATTCTCTCCAACACTTTCGGCCACTTCAGCCGTAGATTCCTCCTTCTTCTGCCGCTTGCTCCTTTTCTTCTTAGCGGCTGGCTTGTTGATGACTAAATCCTTTATAGTGGGATTCAACCTGGCTTCCAATCGCGAGTCTATAGCCGGCTTTGTGTGGAACTTAATTGCTAAAATGTGCGCAAGGACCCTTTCCTCCTTACTCGTAGGAAAGTCTAGCTTGTTGCTCGAATAACCGGTCTCACTTGACTTAGCCTTGTCCATGTATCTTAGGTTGGGGACACCGAAATGTGTCTTTACAGAGAGCAGGAAGTCGAACAGTTTGGAAATTACGTAAGTTATGGATACACATGTATCTTTATACTTGGAGAGTGGTAATTATAGAACTCCATTTATGAAGCACAGACGGATTACATACAAGAGTGTTGGGTTGCCATGCTTGGCAAATCCATTTCGAATGATTAGCTTTTGAGTTCATTACATGGCGGCGTTCAATTGACGTCACATGGCTGTGAAGTATCAAACGAGTGAAGCAGGGTGATATGACTAGCCATCACCCACTCCACGAGTGGTGGATTTGACATATTGAGACATGTGATACAACATCTTGGCAAAAGTGGTTTCGGCAACCACCTTCTTTCTCGAGTTTATCTCTGAAGACACTGTGCTTCTGTGTTTTCAACACTCGGGTCTTATCTAGAATTTCCATGGTGATAACACCAGGAAATAGGGAGAGATAATTCTGATGTGTATATAGGATCAAAAGGTGCTTATTCCCATGAATTGATGAAATTTAGCTTGATAAGTTGCGATGGTTACACATTTTGCAGAATTAACAACAACTCGATCAGATCAGACCAGCGCGGATTCCATAAGAATGGAAGAAGCACGGGGGAATTATAGTCAACAAAATGAGAGCAGAGGGGTGGATGTCCATTTGGGCATGGAAGGAACAAACTCCAATGGACATGGAGAAGAAAGGAATGAAGATGTGAATATGGCTGAGACCATTAAGAATTTGCAGAAAGATGTCCAAAGCCATAAAGCTGATAATGAAAGGCTTATGAAAGCCAAAGAGTAGCAGGATGACTTCAACAAGAAGCTATTGGAGGGTTTTAATAGAATAGAACATAAATTGGTTAAGGAGAGTGACTCAAGTAAATATGAGAGTCACAAATCTTCAGAGGAGAAAGGAAAAGTAAAAAGTTCTAGTAGACATCACCGTCATTCCCAAAGGCATTCCAATAAGAGAGCAGGCAACAACTCCAGTCTATCCCCTGTTAGAAGGTATAAGAGGTCTGGGGTGGATGAGTTGCGAGGAAAAATGAACAAAATCAAACCTCCTACATTTGATGGTGAGCACAAAAAGGATGAAGATGTGGAAACATGGTTGCTAGAAATGAGGAAATATTTTCAATTGTATAATTACTCTTCTCATGCAGAAGGTAGAATCACTATCTATCAACTCAAAGGAAAGGCCTCCATGTGGTGGGATCAACTTGTGTAGATGTAGCACATTGTAGAGAAAAGTGTTACTTGGAAGGAATTCAAGAAATGTTTTGAGAAGAAGTACTTAACAAAAAGGTACTATGACAAGAAAATGAAAGAGTTCTTTGAACTTAAGCTTGGAAGTACAACCATAGATGAATATGAGAGAAGGCTTCTGGAACTGCTAAAGTATGTCTCTTTCATCAAGGGTGAGACAGTTAAGATTCAAAGGTATTTAAGTGGATTGCCATCGTTCATCAGTGACAAAATATAGTATGATGATCCCAAGAGATTAGAAGAGACCATAAGGAGAGCTAAATGCTTATATGATCAGCAGAAAGCAAAACCATCTTTCCAAAAGGCTTGGGAAGACAATAAGAAATTCAATATGGAGCAGAGGAAGAAAGGAGCTAAGCCATTGTTCTTCATAAATAATCCACAGGGGCAGAAAATGCATAAAGAACCTAGAGTGATTGACACATGGATTCAAGGGCCAAGACAACCACCTATGCAATGTTTGGGGTTGTAAAGGGGACCATAGGATCATAGATTGTCCTCATAGAGGTGAAAAAAGTAGGGTTGTTCACAATGTACAACGAGCTGAGATAGTAGAGGACATGGGTAGATATGTGCCAAGGATTTATGCATCCCTGGACAACAACCAAGAAGAGTATCAGTCCCACATGATTGAAGTGGAAGGTATGATCAACAATCAAACCCTTGCTATTTTAATTGATTCAGGAGCTAGTCATAGTTATATAGACCCTAAGATGGTGGAAAGTTTGCAATTTACAAGAAGCAAGCATGGGAAATCCTGGTTGGTGCAATTGTCTACAAGAGCCAGAAGAAAATTTAATGAGATGGTTAAGTCATGCCTCATAGACATGACTGGATTGAACACCAAGGTGGATTTGAACATCTTGCCTTTAGGTTCCTATGTCTGTCTAATTGGGATGGATTGGTTGGATGAAGACCACACTCTCTTAAGCATTTACTTTCCTCGATGAGGAAGGGAAACTAAGGAAGGTACATGGAATTCCCAGGGCAGTAACCATTAGAGAAATTTTAGCATTGCAGCTGAAGAAATGTTACAGGAAAGGAAGTCAAATATTTGCGGGTCATTTGGAAGAGACACCTAAAGATAAAGTGCCAAATTTGGAAAATTATGGAGTCTTGAAAGATTTTGAGGATGTGTTCAAGGAGGTAACTGGACTACCCCCAAGGAGAGACATTGATTTCTCTATAAAATTGATGCCTGGAGCAGCGCCAGTATCAAAGACTCCTTACAGAATGAGTACACCAGAATTGAAGGAGTTGCAAATGTAGCTTGAAGAACTTTTGAAGAAGGGGTATATATGCCCAAGCGTGTCACCTTGGGGTGACCCAGTCTTGTTTGTGAGAAAGAGGGATGGAACACTAAGGTTGTGCATTGACTTTAGATAGTTGAATAAAGTGACTGTCAAGAACAAGTATCCTCTACCAAAGATTGATGACCTCTTTGATCAATTGAAGGATGCAAAGATATTTTCAAAGATAGATCTCAGATCCAGATACCATCAGGTAAGAATTAAAGAAGAATATATTATCAAGACTGCCTTCAGGACAAGGTATGGTCATTATGAGTTCACAGTGGTACCATTTGGGTTGTCAAATGCACCAGCTGTTTTCATGTGCTTAATGAATGGTGTTTTCCGAGAGTATTTTGACAAGTTTTTCATTGTCTTTTTGGATGAAATTCTTATATATTCCAAGTCAGAGGAAGAGCATGAACATCATTTGAGAATGGTGTTGCAAGTATCAAGGGAACGACAGTTATATGCCAAATTGAGCAAGTGCTCATTTTATCAGAAATAGATTCATTGTTTGGGGAATATCATTTCAAAGGATGGGATAACAGTGGATCCTGAGAAGATAGAGGCCATTAAAGAATGGTATTCACCGAAGAATGTGACATAAGTGATATCATTCATGGGTCTTGCAGGTTACTACAAAATATTTATTGAAGGATTCTCAAATATTGCACATCCAATCGCTTCCTTGCCAAGGAAGGGGGTGAAGTTTCAGTGGACATTGGATTGTGAAAGAAGTTTCCAACACTTGAAACAATTATTGACAAGTGCTCCAATATTGAGGATTGCAGACCCAGAAGAAGACTTCATCATATGCACTAATGCATGTAATGAAGGACTTGGTGGAGTCCTCAGTCAAAATGGGTTTGTCATATGTTACGAATCAAGGATGTTGAAGGGTCATGAAAGAAACTATGCCACTCACGATTTGGAGTTGGCAGCCATAGTGCATACCTTGAGGAAATGGAGACACTACCTCATGGGAAAGAGGTTTGAGCTAAGAACATACCACAATGGTCTGAAATATTTATTTGATCAGCCAAATCTAAATGCTAGACAAAGCAGATGGTTGGAATTTCTAAGGGAATATGATTTTGATATAAAGCATATCAAAGGGAAGGAGAATAAAGTTGTTGATGCACTCAACAGGAAGGTGCATGAGTTATATACTTCAGCCATTAGCATGTACCAAATTGATGTTAAAAGAAAAATTCTGGAGGCTGCTAATGCAGATTTGCAATACAGGGAATTGGTAGCAATGCTACAGCAGGGGAAGATACTTCAGAAGGTGGATGATTATAAGTTGGGATTAGATGGAATACTGTTGTGAAAGAACAAGATTTTTGTTCCAAATGTCCAAGACTTGAAATGTATGATTTTGCATGAAATGCATAATGTTCCTTATGCAGAGCACCCTGGATATATAAAAACCGTGGCAACGATCAAGATCCATTACTTTTGGCCAAGTATGAAGAAAGAGCTCACCGAGTACATCGCTAGATGTACGAAATGACATAAAGTGAAAGCTGAGAATAGACACCCAGTAGGGTTGCTGCAACCTTTAACCATTCCTGAATGGAAGTGGGAAGTGGTGACAATGGATTTTATTACAAGATTGCCTAGAACAGGCAAGATGCATGATTCGATCATGGTGGTGGTGGACAAGCTTATGAAAGCTGCCCATTTTATTCCACTGAAAACTACGCACAAGGCAACAGAGGTTGTTGATATTTTCATGAAGGAAGTGGCACAATTGCACGAGATTCCTAAAAAAATTGTGTCTGATAGAGACCCGAAATTCACCTCAAATTTCTGGAAAGGATTGTTCAAAGGATTCAGGATGAATCTGAACTTTAGTACAACTTATCATCCTGAGTCTTATGGACAGACAGAAAGAGCGAACAGGGTTATATAAGATACACTAAGGATGTATGTGATGGACAAACCATCGAAATGGGAAGACTACGTACACTTGGTAGAATTCACGTACAACAATGGGTATCAGGCATCATTAAAGATGAGCCCATTTGAAGCACTTTACGACAGAAAGTGAAATACTCTAGTAAGTTGGGATAATCCAGCTGATAGGACAATAGTTGGGCCAGAGTTTCTCAGGGATATGGAGGACCAGATGATAAAAATTAAGCAGAATTTAAAAGTTGCCCAAGACAGACATAAAAGTTATGTCGATAAGAACATAACCCACATAGAATTCAAAGTGGGTGATCATGTTTTCTTGAAAGTAAAAGATAAAAGGAGTTCCCTGAAGTTGGGAAGCTGTGCCAAGTTGGCAGCTAGATTTTGTGGGCCTTTTGAAATCCTGGAGAGGATTGGTCCAGTTGCTTATATGATTGCATTGCCTGCATATATGTCTATTCATAATGTCTTCCATGTATCATTGCTAAAGAAATATATACCAGATGTTAATCATGTTATTGATTGGAATGTGATTCAGGTGGAGCAAGAAGGCGCTTTTCAAGTGCATCCGGTGTGCATTTTGGACCGAAAAGTCAAGTAGCCGTGGAACTGAGCCATTGGGCTTGTAAAGGTTCAATGGACCTGGTACGGTCCTGAGGATGCTACTTGGGAGCATGAATATGCAATGCGAACGGAATACCCGTAGCTTTTTGAAGATTTTTGAAATTCTATTATATATGGGTGTATGATGCACTGAGGATAGTGCATAAATAAGGGGAGGGGATTGTAATATCCCTCGACCAAACCCAATTTCAAATGTAATATAAATATACTTAAGCTAGTGAGTTTTTTTGACCTCATTTGGTAATGCACATCATGTGGCATAGTGCGCGCATGAACTGCGCATTAAAATGATGAAGTATGCACATCGCAGGATACTGCGCACAATAACTAAGGTGCGTGCAGTATGGAGGACAATGAGCCTCATGTATATGATATGTATTATAGGCTGGTGAGCCAGTTACTATAAGCTGGGATGCTTATGTTTTGGTATTAGGCCGAAACGCCTAGATGTCAAGGGCCAATGCACCTACTTTGTACATGACTCATGATTAATATAAATATATCGTTGTGCACAGACCAACCACGATAAAATAGATGGGGGACAAAACTTCACTAGTTAGGGAAAAGGAGGGCCAAAAGTCAAGGGAATATTATATTGATATTCCTAAAACGTAAAGTATGGATAATTATTTTATCCTAAGTCCTAA
>SNQJ01S0182507.1:4109-19123 GCA_010110895.2 Picea sitchensis | reverse complement strand
ATGGAGGAACTATCAATTGCTCAGGAAATTGCAATAAGATCAATCTTACTATGGGGGAATATGTAATGAATATTCCAATGATTGCTATACCCATGGGTGGTGCTGATGTTATACTAGGAATCCAATGGTTGCAATCATTAGGAATAGTTCTTTTAATTTTCAAGAAGTTTTCATGAAATTTTCATTGGAAGGAAAATAAATTGAGTTAAGAGGTATCACATGGAAACCCAGTAATGTGATAAGCTCTAATGGCATGACAAAATTATTGAAAAAGGGGCATAAAGGTGTTGTTGCACAACTATGCTCACTAGATGTTTAAACATCTAAGCCATCTATTCCTCTATATCTCCAAGGGATCATTGATAAGAATTCCAAAGTATTTGAAGATATTCCCAAAGGTCTTCCACCCACTCAAAATCATGGTCATGATATTCACCTAATTCTTGGGAGTGTTCCTCCTAACATCAGGCCATACATATACCCTTATGCCTAGAAGAGTGAAATTGAGCGCATGGTTGAAGAAATGTTAGAGGCTAGCATTATTAGACCTAGCCAAAGTTTTTACTCTGCACTGCTGGTAATGGTATTCAAGAAAGATGACTCATGGCATATGTGTCTAGATTATAGAGAGATCAACAAGATCACTATTAAAGATAAGTTTCCCATTCCCGTCATTGATGAATTGGTATATGAACTACATGGAGAAATCTATTTCACAAACTTGGATCTTTGTTTAGGGTATCATCAAATTAGAATGAAGGAATAAGATATCCCCAAAACAACATTCCAAACTCATGGAGGCGATTATGAATTTTTGGTCATGCCTTTTGGCCTTACAAATGCACCTTCCACCTTCCACATTTCAAGGAAATGATGACAATACTACCTGCATTGAAGAAATGACATACTTACCTAATAGGTAGGCACTTCAAGGTAACATATCATGATAGTCTTAAATACTTCTTGGAACAAATACTATCTTCAGAAGAACAACAAAAATGGGTAACCAAGATATTGGGTTATCATTTTGAAATCGTCTATAAAAAAGGGAAGAAAAATGTTGTGGAAGATGCATTCTCAAGGAAGGATGAAGATGTTGAGGCCTTTCTCTATGCTATCTTGATCATCCAACCCAATTTGATAATAGAAGCAAGGTATGAATGGAAGAATAAAGAAAAAGTGTGGACTCTCATTCACAGGCTGCAGCAGGATTCCAGTACATCAAATATATTTACATGTAAAAATGATTCACTATGGTACAAATATCGCCTATATTTATGTAAGAAATCCCAACTCAAACAAAAGGTACTATTGTTATTGCACACCTCTCTAGTAGGAGGGCACTCAGGATTTTTAAAAACCTACCATATGGTCAAGAAGGAATTTTTTTGGGATGACCTTAAAAATGATGTTCAAAGGATTGTGGCAGAATGTTTGGTTCGCCAACAAAATAAGGTGGAAACAATTAAGACCCTAGGTCTTTTACAACCATTAGTCATCCCAAGTCAACAGTGGGAGGAGGTTTCCATGGATTTCATCACAGGGTTACCGAAGTCTGAAGGAAAGAGTGTCATCATGGTGATTGTTGATAGATTGACCAAGTATGCAGCCTTTTATGCACTTTAGCATCCCTTCAAATCTAGTACAGTTGCCACTGTATTCACGGAGACAGTTCAAAAGCTACATGGTAGCGCAAAGATTATTGTAAGTGACAGAGATCCCATATTCACTGGACATTTTTGGACATAATTATTTTCCTATTTGAGTACTCAATTGGCTCATAGCTCATCCTATCATCCTCAATATGATGGAAAAACCGAGATAGTGAACAAGTGTCTATAAGGCTACCTTCATTGCTTTGTTGCTAATAAACAAACACAATGGTTTAAATGGTTACCCTTAGCACAATGGTGGTATAACACTTCCTTTCATACTGCAACAAAAATGACACCATTTATGGCACTCTATGGATACCACCCTCCTTCCATCATTTCTTATCTAAAAGAAAAATCTAAGGTTCAAGCAATGGAATATCACATCGAGCATCAAAAACAAGTTCTCCAAATATTAAAGGACAACCTGACCATGGCACAGAATCATATGAAACAACAAGCAGATCAACATCGCAATGAAAGAAGTTTTGAAGTAGGGGATTGGGTGTTTTTAAGACTGTAACAACCATACAAACAGATGTCCCTCAAGAAATCCAAGAAGGATAATAAATTATCACCAAAGTACTATGGCCCTTATAAGGTGTTGCAAAATATTGGTACTATGGAATACAAATTAGAGTTGTCTGCATCTTCATGAGTACACCCAGTTTTCCATGTTTCATGCTTAAAGAAGGTTATAGGTGACAAGATCCCAGTTCAAACTATATTGCCAGAACTTGACAAGGAAGGAAAAATTATATTGGAGCCTGAAGCCATCACTAACACAAGAATTCGCCAGCTGAGGAATAGATCCATTTCAGAGTATCTCATTAAATGGAGGAAATTACCAATTGAAGATTCCACTTGGGAAGATGAGTCTTTTATACAAATTCATCCAGAGTTACTCAAGTGTTGTGTACAACACTTGTCTCAAGGGGAGGGGCATTTTAAGCCCTAAATAGTGGCTCATTACCCATTAATTGGGGCATATTATATTAGTAATGTTATTTTATTTATGTCGTCTTTAGGCCAATAGTTGTAATTATACCTCCTAGTCTCCTATATATACCAATGAGGCATTTTCATTTTGAATCATCTTGTAATTGTACATTTATGTAGGCATAAGGAGGTTTCCCCATCAAAGAGGCTTATTATATGAATTTATCTCTTTTTCAAGGCGTTGAGTACTTATTCTAAGGTTTTTCTATGCTATACTGATATTTGGTTCTTAACAAAATATTTATTCTGAGGCTTCAAATTCCCACGCCTCTCTTCCTCTTGCAGAAAAATACCTATCAATTCTTCAAACATAGGAAGCTTCTCCCTTACTGGAAGACCTATTATGAACATTTGATAATCTTCTAGCATAACATTTAAGGTAATAGTGACCAGATCAGTGTTGGAAACAGTTTCCCGTACATTTACTAGCTTGTTTTTCATCTCTTTGATACGACCCAAAAATGAACTAACAGATTCATTTCCATCCATCTTAATGCCTAGCAATTTAGTTTTCATGAACAAAATGTGATTTGTGTTGCTAGTTTCATACAATGCTTTAAGCATTGTCCATGTTTCAACAGAAGTTGTAGCTTCTCTATTGTGTGGAATTAAGTTATCTTTAACAGACATGCGCAATCATACCTTTGCCTTGTTTTCATGCTTCTCCCAATCTTGGATATGTGCTACTGTCGCACCTACAACCACATCAGGTTTCACTTCAGTTCCCTTCGCAATGTTCTAGAAACCATAGCCCTCCATGAGCGTCTGCATCTTGAATTTCCATTTAATGAAATTCGAGCCATCTAACTTGTTGGCTTAGTTGAGGTAGGTCTCTGCCAACAGATTCACTGTCGCTGGAAGATAGTCTCTGCAAGTGAATCACCAAGGATATGCAACTTACTCTCATTTTTCTTAAAAATAAATATAATAAATCCTTAAAAAACATTAACACCACTCCATGCATCTTAACACCACTCCATACATAAAAAAATATAAATTTCTTAAAAAAGAAATTTTTCCTTTTCTGTTTTTTTTTAATACTGTTATTGGATAAATCGGTAGGTGCGGACACTAACTGATGTCCCTAGATCCACCTAGATCTAGAACAAAACACACCAGAACATGAAGCGTTCCTTAAGATTTAGATATTGAATTTACTAAATAAAGAAGGATAGGTGACATACCATTTAAACGTCGCTTCCTCTCACCATCACCATCCTAGCTTTGTTCCAACGCTCATACAATGATGAACCTGCAAAAGAATGCAACCAACCAAAGTGATAGTAATAGCATAAACTCAATATAAACCTATGAATGTGATCAAGGAATCATACAATAAAACACAACAAGCTTTATAGGAAAGAATTGTATTATTGTATCATATTAAATGTGAAAGAGAGATTACAATCATGGCCTTGATGTCATAAAATACCTTCCAACTGTCCTTCATTCCCCACAAACTTTCATTTCAATAATTATGAGAGCATAGATCTGATAATATTCACAATCTATCTCGACAAAGGAAAAACTCAAAGACACTCCAACCAAGCTAATAATTCCAAGCCAAATCCAACTTAGCCCTTCTCCATGAGAGCTCCTCTCCTTTTATCAGTTGAAGAGGATAAGGTGAGGAGGTTAAGATGATCCCACTAAATCATGAAAGCGAGTAAGATCCAAACCATTCGGATGCCACCTCACCATAGAAGTTTCTCCTTCTAGAAGGTTCGAGAAAACGTTCGTTTTTCCCACGTGTAAGCATTCTCGCACCCTGCCTATAGAGAAAAAATGTGAACTCCTCGCGACCTAGCTATGATGCAGGCTACGAGAATCAGACATTCTCACACCCTAGCTATAAAGAAGCATGTGAACTTCATTTTTTATAGAGTTTTTACAAAGGAAAATGCGACTTCTTTTCTCAGGAAAAGTTCTTCTCCCTTCCTTCTTCAGGAACTCAGGCCACTGACCCCTTCGAAGGTGACAGATATGTTTACATCATTAACGGTCATAGGGATAAAAAAAATAATATGTAACAAATACACACTTATATCCACCTTAATAAACTTTAATATCCCCTTTATATGGAATAAATTCTCATTGAAAATCCTTCCGAGACTTTCTCATATATCAACATGTCTGTATTTCCTGAATTTCCCAATTTAGCATATGAATTTTCTGTTGAGCCACCTATATCTGGTATTGTAAACAGGTGAGTGTAATTTTTTAACTCAAAAACCTTGAACTTTCCCTCAGCCAAATTATGAATGATACCCCTACAATTTGGAATATCAAAATCACAATAGTTTATGATGGATTCTCCCCAAAAAAGCTCCTTGGAGTCTAACGTAGTTGGTCCAGCTTCTATGGATGGAATTTTAAGGCTTAGAATCCTAAATTGGTGGAGAATATTTCTTGGATCCTCGAACATAACTATTATTAATGAATAATTATGGTTGTTGTAATAGACAGACTTGATATTCATCGGCGTTCGGAAGAATAGGAGGTTGCCATTATCCTGAGTATAACCGGATATTTGATCTCCATGTCGTCTGAATGGAATAATAACATTTGTGTCATTAATAACATTTATGTCATTAATAACCCATATTGTGTGGTCAGCTATGACCAAATCTATAAAATCCCAACCAATATCATCAATGCCATCGCCAAAGGTATGTAAATGATAATCCCGATAAATATTGAGCAGATTTCTGTTAATGCCCAACTCTCGCTCACGCAAGTTGTGGAAGAGATTAATGGATGATGAGTATCTCTGTACCGTCTTTTCTTCTGGTTGTTGTTGAGCTTGGAGATCGATAGAGGAGGCAGCTTCTTCATTTTCCTCCCTTGGCCTCTTATTGTCTGCCATGGCTTCAGCTTCTTCATCTCCTTTCCTCGGCCTCTTCTAGTTTAACCACTCTGCCATGGCTTGTTTAACAATATAGCAAATAACAACTGTCCAATAAGGCACCAATCACAGTGAAAATAGTTCGGTGTATTGCACGGCATATACAAATTGAATGAAGATTAGTGTTGGACTTTATTTTAAATATATATGAACCTTCTTTAGAGTTGTCTTCCTCAAACGTCCTGGATGCACTTTGTCGGCTTGGTGGCATGCCTTTATTTAATTGGGCTGCTTCATTATCAAAAGTATAAAGTATTTATAAATATGTAATTGATTAATACAATAATATTTTACATATCATCGATAAATGATTTTTCATGTTCTTTAAATAGAGATAACGGAACAACTAAATGTTAAATCAACTAAATGTTAAATCACATATCAAGTGTAATTAATATTGATAAGATATTTTGTGTAAAACATGATTATGATCGGATTAATAAAGTATAAAAACATGTTATAACTTAACACTACATTAGAACAAGTTGAATTTAACTTAACTCCTAGTGTCAAAATATCCTAATATCCTAGATTAAGAACAATTTGGAACAATTGAATGATTTACAAAGTGGAAAAATGAAAAAGGAATGGGGCATTAGAGCCTATTCCCCTTTAATGACAATTCTTGAACAGCTAAACCAAAGTTTTAAGAACTTGGATTATGTGAGGAGCTTCATGAAAATGTCAGCAACTTGATCCTTTGTATGGTAATAGAGTTCTTCAAGGACATCCTCCTGAGGAAACATCTAAAGGAAGTGCATGTCTAGTTCAAGGTGTTTGTTGCACTTATGTCAAACTAGCTCTTTAGCAAGCTAAATGACACTTTGTCTATCACACCAAAGAGTGGTTAGATGCCTCTGCTAGAATCTAAACTCTGAAATGATCTATCTAACCAAATAACTTATTGACTATTGCAAACTACTGCTTGATACTCTTTTTTGGTCAAGAAAGAGAAAGGTCATTTTGTTTCTTTCACTTAAGTGACAAGCCTATAAACAAGGTTGAAAACATATGTTGTCGCTAGACTTCTCATCATCATTGTCATTGACCCTTTCATATATGTAAAACCAACCAACATAGGAGATGGACCCCTAAACTATATTATATATCGTATCTGTAAAACCAACCAACCAATATAGTTCTCCTGCCGACACACTTATTTGGGACCTATTCCATTGGATTCCCCTTTTCTCCCTGATCGCATTCATACCCTTCATTTTTAATCCTTTTTGTTTCAGTGGATCCGACCCCTTCCTAGTTTCCCTATTTTGTCACCTATCCCATTATATTTCCTTTCAAGAATTGATTTTCGTGGTACGTATCACTTCTAAGTATTTTTTTTGTGGCCCCACCCACTTATGTTTTTTCCTTACCTACACTTCCCATCTCCAAATGGCCACCACTCACAACCAAGAACTCCAAAATTCTGTCAATCAATCCCATGTCTCCATCGAACATCTCACATCTCAGATGGATTCTACCAATTCCTGCAATGACAACCTAAAAGCCAACCTCACAACCGAATTGAACTCCCTCCAATCTATTGTCAATCAATTGTTGAACCTCCCTACAGGTCCTTCCTCATCAACACAACCCGATGTTGTTGATTCCTCTCAGTCTCCACATTTTCACTCCAAATCCTTTCGTTGTGAACCTCGTCTTCCCCGCATAGAGGTCAATAAATTTGATGGCTTCGATCCTACAAGTTGGGTCACTCAAATGGAGCATTATTTTTCTTTTCATGGTATTACCGACGAGTTGGCGAAACTTCACTATGTTGTCCTCTATCTAGATCATGAACACTGGCAATGGTGGCAGTGGCGAAAAAATTCACGTCAGGGGTATATTTCTCGGACTCAGTTTTTTGTTGAGCTCTATGTCTTCTTTGATATTGATACCCACTATCTTGGGCATTTGACCAAGTTGAAATAGTTCGGCATAGTGGAAGTCTTCATCACTTATTTTGAGCATTTGTCCTTTCATACAGAGGGGATTTTAGATGCGTTCTTCCGTGAATTATTTATCAGTGGTCTCAAGGATGAAATCCGATCCCAGGTTCTCATGGCCCCTCCTCCAACTTCGTTGGAAGCTACTCAACATGCTAAAGAGGCCCAACATTTTTTTTTTCCTAGAACGAAAAAACCCCTTTCATTCCTCCCCCTCGACCCGTTAATCCTTACACCCCTGTCACTCCCCTCAAGGTCCATAAACTAACTAGGGCTAAAATGGTTGAACGCCAACTGAAGGGTATTTTCTATAATTGTGATGAAAAATATTTTTTGGGGCACAAGTGTAAGGAACAAAAACTATTTATGGCCATTTCTGAAGATGTTCCTAAAGAGGATGTGACAATTCTCTTGGTTGAAGAACCCTCCCTTCCTAATGCCACTCAGGAACCTGTTGACCCACCTGATGTTGACCCACTTATTTCCTTGCATTCCCTCACTCACTTCTCGGCCCCACAAACTCTCAATCTCATTAGCTACATTAAGAACATGAAGGTCATCATCCTTGCAGATGGTGGTAGCACCCACAATTTTATTCATCGTCACATTGCCCAAGAAACCAATTGCTATATTCATGTTGTCAATAATTTTCAAATCATGATAGCCAATGGTAGGTCCATGAAATGTGGTGGGCATTGTGAAAATGTTCATCTTCAAATTGGACATTACCAACTGAAATCTCATATGTTTTCCATTTACATGGGAGGTTGTGACATTGTGCTAGGTGTTGAATGGTTACACACTTTGGGTCCCATTATTATGGATTTTAAGGAATTAACCATGCAATTCCAATAGGAAGGAAAAATGTATCGATTCCAGGGTCTCACAATTGTTTCTCCTAAGATAATTAGTTCCCATCATATGGAAACTATCCTCAAGAAAGGCCACTCCATTATCATTTCTCAACTACATTATATTCAATCCATTGAGACACCCTATGTGCATCCTGACCTCCAAGATATCCTTTGCAAACATCAAGCTATTTTTTCCACCCCTCAGGGACTTCCTCCTTCTCGTGGTGTTCATGATCATTCCATTCCCATTGTTCCTGGCAGTCTTCCTCTCAATGCTTTCCCCCTTATCATCACCCCTTTGCCCAAAATAATGAAATTGAGAAAATAGTGCAGGAATTGCTCCAAGCAGGTGTTATCCACCCGAGTACCTGCCCTTATTCTTCCCATGTGGTCATGGTACTTAAGAAATAAGGTACTTGGGAATGTGTCCCGACTTTCGTGCCCTCAATAATCTCACCATCAAGGACAAGTTCCCCATTCCTATCATTGATGATCTCTTGGATGAGTTGAGTGGTGCTCAATAGTTCACTAAACTTGATATTTGTTCTGGCTACCACCAAATACATATGCAAGAAGATGACATACCCAACACTGCCTTTCAAACTCATGAGGGTGACTATGAGTTTTTGGTCATGCCCTTTGGCCTATGTAATTCTCTCTCCACCTTCCAAATCCTCATGAATCATGTATTCCATCATTTTCTCCATCATTTTGTCTTAGTTTTCTTTGATAATATTCTCATCTATAGTAAAACATGGAAATCTCATCTTTCCCACGTGGATCAAATTCTCCATCTACTCTTGTAGCACCAAATTTTCATCAAATTCTCTATATGTGCCTTTGGAGCCTCAGAAGTAGAGTACTTGGGTCATATTGTTGGAAATAATGGTGACCGGGTGCATCCTAAAAAGATTGAAGGAATGCAGGATTGGAATCACCCCAAGATTATCAAAAGATTGCGTGGTTTTTGGGGTTTAACCAGATATTATCGCAAGTTTGTTCAGAATTATGGGAAGATTGCGGCCGCTCTCACTGGTCTCCTTAAAAATAATTCTTTCACTTGGACTCTCGTAGAGGATCATGCTTTTCAAGATTTGGAGGAATATATGTGTACTACTCCGGTCTTGACCCTTCCTTATTTCACAAAAACCTTTTTCCTTGAATATGATTCCTCAGGAAGAGGAATTGGAGTTGTCCTGATGCAAGAAGGCAAGCCTTTGGCCTTTACTAGAAAACAATTGTCTGAATGACATTTGGACCAATCAATCTATGAAAAGGAAATGTTGGCTATTCTGCATGCAGTGGATCTATGGTTCCCTTATCTCCTAGGGAAACACCTCCAAATTAAGGCATATCATCAAAGCCTCAAATGGTTTATGGAGCAACAACCTTCCTCTCTAAAGAAACAAAACTGGGTAACTAATCTCTTTGGTTATGATTATGAAATCATTTACAAAAAAGGAAAATAAAATGTGGTTGCTAATGCTCTTTCTTGAAAATATGAAGATGAAGGGTCCCTTTTTTCCCTCTCCTTCACTGTACCAGATTGGCTCCAATTTGTGTGCTAAGAATGGCTACATGGTCCTAAAATATTGCATATGATCCAACAATTGAAAGACAACTCTCTTATTTCCCCAGGGTAGTCTTGGAACAATGATGAACTTCGCTACAAAGGTCATTTTTATTTAAGTAAACATTCACAACTTTAATCCACGGTGCTTTCTAATATTCATGCTACTCCCACAGCTGGGCATTCATGGTTTACCAAAACCTATGACCGGGTCAAACGTTTTTTTTTCTGGGATGGTATGAAAAAGGGTGTTTGCACTTTTGTAGCGGAATGTGATGTTTATAAATGCAACAAAGGAGAAACCATCAAACCTCCTAACACACTCCAACCGCTTCCAATTCCACCTGCTATTTGGAGGGACATATCTATGGATTTTATTGTGGGATTACCTAAATCAGGAAATAATTTTGTCATCATCATGGTTGTGGATCGTCTTTCCAAGTATGCTTATTTCTATTGTCTTCAACACCCATTTACAACTATGGATCAACTTTTCATGGATCATATCTTCAAGCTTCATGGCATGCCTCATTCTATTGTTTCTAATCGAGATCCAACTTTCACCAGAAATGTTTGGCAAGAACTGTTCAGACTCCAAAGTAACCATTTTCATCTCAGCACTACCTATCATCCCCAGACTGATGGTAAAGCTGAAGTTGTCAATAAGTGTTTGGAGACTTATTTGAGGTGTTTTGCCTTTGAAAATAAAAATCAATGGGCTCAATGGTTACCATTAGTTGAATGGTGGTACAACACTTATTACCATACATCTACTTGCATGAATCCTTTTGAAGAAGTATATGGAAAAAATCCACCTTCAGTTCTCTCCTACATTCTAGGTGTATCGAAGGTTCATATGGTTGACCAAACACTTACAGTTCGTGAGGCTATTCTATGTACCCTCAAAGAGAATTTGGTCATGGCTTAGAATCGCATGAAGAAACAAGCCGGTCAAGGTTGCTTGGAATAACAATTTTCTTAAGGATACTAGGTCCTTCTTTGACTGCAACATTATAAGAAAACTTCACTCAAGGCCTAACATTGTCAAAAACTGGCACCCAAATTTTATGGTCCTTAGACAATTCTCAAGCATGTTGGGCAGGTGGCCTATCAGTTAGATTTACCCAATCATTCTAAGCTCCATCTTGTTTTTCATGTCTCTTTCTTAAAGAAGGTGATTGGAACTAAGTGCCACACTCAAACCAACCTTCCTGATTTGGATGAAGAAGGATCCATCTGGTTATAGCCACAAGAAGTTTTGGACTAGCGGGAGCTTCGTCCTCGTCAGTGTCCCATCAAGTAAGTGTTAGTTCAATGGAAAGATACAACTCCAACAGATGCCACCTGGAAGCCCGCTACCATTATGCAATAATTTCCTCATCTCAAGCCTTGATAACACCAAAGAGTATAGTTCAAGGTGTTTGTTTCACTTATGTTAACCTATCTCTTTAGCAAGCTAAATTACACTTTGTCTATCACACCAAAAAGTGGTTAGATGCCTCTACTATAATCTAAACTCTGAAATGATATATCTAACCAAATAACTTATTGACTATTGCAAACTATTACTTGATACTCTTTTTTCTCAAGAAAGAGAAAGGTCATTTTGTTTCTTGCATTTAAGTGAAAACCCTATAAACAAGGCCGAAAACATATGTTGTTTCCAAACTTCTCATCATCAGGGTTGTTGACCCTATCATATATGTTAAAAACCAACCAAAATAGGATATGGACCCTTAAACTATATTGTATATAAAACTAAATTATATTCCATATATATCAAAGTATCTTGTTTATTTCTTTCCAAAGGATTTTGTGGTGTCCTTGCATATACAAAACAACAAGACCAATAGGAAAGGAGATGTCAGGGAGAGTATCTATACTTTTATTATCTCAACTTTTAATGAAACTTCATAAATTCCACCTTTCCTTAGAGTTTACCTAGATATAATCCCTAAGAGATTTCAACTTTAAGAATAGTCTTAGATATCTAGTTGATAAAAAGAAAAAAGAAAAAAAATACTCCACTTCAATTTAATTTAGTCAAAATCACTAGGCAACACAAGAGAAAAGATATTGAACATGTGTAATTCAATTTCAACATGTTACACTTTTTTCATGACAATATAAGAGATATGAAATAACTTTATTACAACAAATTCTACAAAAGTAAATATTCCCTCTTATCTTCAAGATATATGTTAAATCTCTTAAAATTTTCAGCCATATGTTATGTCAAATCGATAGGAGCAACAAATTTTGGAATTTAGACAATCAACAAGCCAACACAAGTTGAAAATTATATATACAAGTACACAATAAATTGATAGTTAATATACTTCATTAGTATACAAGAGATGAAGTACATGTACATACTCATAGTTTATGAAAATCTAGTACAATATAAATTTCTCCAAACCCTACCTAGGGAAACCATGAAAACCTTAGCCACCAACATTTCCTATCTAAGAACCACTCTTAACAAAAGCTAGTTTCTTAGTCAAATATATTCCTTTGATTCTACAATTTCATCCCACTAGTGTGTAAGGCATTTCTTTCTCTTCTCCTCTTCAAAAATCATAACAAGTAGCACTTGGGTTTCCAAAACCCTAGTCAGTCTTATCTTACAAGGGCTACAAGAAGATTGACTCTTTTAATATCTAGGGTTTATCACAAACCCTGGCTTCATTTCCTTCTTTAGGAAACCCTAACCCTATAATTAATCTTGAACTTCTCCAAGAACTCTAGCACTCTGATATAAAGAGAAATAATACATTGAAGAGTACAAAGAGAAAGAGAGATTAGGGAACTTCACTCCTCATGTCTCTAATACAAGTGAGTGATGGATGAATCCATAAGATCAATTATGAACTTGTAAATGTATCTCTCCTCCCTTTATTTATATCAGAGGTGAGGGTGGTGTTGTGCCTACAACATCCTTCCATTGAATTTCTTTGTCTCAGAGAAATTAAATGTTCCCCCTTACTAAATTTTTTATATAAGATAAGAAAAGCACAGGTAACCTATCACTTCTAACTAATCGAGGTATTTACAGGGGAATCATTATTGTCCTTGTGTAATCCCAACTAATTGATGGTTTGATGTCCATAATGACAATGCACATATATTTTCTCCAAAATTTATTTTTTCTCTCTTACAGAGTTGAAAAGTTCTTAAGCTCCTTTTGAAGATTGAGTCTTGACTGATAATTTAGTTGTTTGTGTAAATGTATAGCTTTGAAAGCTATCAGGACACACTAATCATATTTTCCTAACTAGGAAGACAAATTTCATTATAATAAAGATTTCTTCGAAGTCCAAAGATCAAATGACATATCAAGTTACCTTTTTTGGATAATTTTTGTTAGGATGTTGGTAATGCAATGTATGGTATCTTTCCAAAACCCGAAGACTGATGCTCTATCGGGTTGAATCTCCCTTTTCAGTTTCCATCCCCATTGGAAAGTAGAGAGTGCAATGATCACTATTTCTTTCAAATGGTTTTTAATGATAATAAAATCATGAACACCTCATGTGATCCAAAAAGGATCCAGAGAAGACTAAGGACAACTAAGAATTTGCAGAAGAAACTTAGGAAGCTCAGAATGGCCTCAACAGACAGAGAAAGGGAAAAAAAATGAAGTCCTCAAAACTCAATGAAAGTAGCATCATCGCAAAGCGAATGTTGCAATATTTCCAACGATGCAAATGGCTCGTCAAATGGAGTTATGGATCGAAATATATTCGTTGTCAAAGTTTTGTCAACCTTGTTTAGTTAGCAGGGGATGAGTCAACATCCATACTTCTAACTTCAACATCAATACGGATGATGTTAGAATCCATACAAAATACGTGGCATGCAAGAGGTGACACATGTCATGCTAACATGGAAGCATTAGAGGCTTCCACGTGTCACTCATTTTTGGATTTTTTGGGTCGAGTAGTGGACCAATGAAAAAACACCACGTGGCAATCCATACAGCCATATGGTAGATCGTACGGTGATGTGGTAACTGAGGTGGTAGACTATAATCTGACGTGGAAGGTTATTTTACAATTGGTTCACATGGCCCAATGGTTGGTTTCCACGTGCAGTGGGAAAATGCCCAATGAGGGCCCGAGAACCAATTTTCAAAAATAAAATAATTGGTGGGTCTGCCAAATCTGGTGGGACCCTGCCAGATCTAGCACCCAATAGTCACATATAAATAACTACTAAAGTTGGTGGAACCACCATTTAAATATATACATATAAGTTACAACACCAGTACATAGGACCAAATTTGCCACGATGTTTTGTTGCTATTGCCACACTTACCCGCTGCAATTTCCATGAAAGCCAAGACTATTTTTCATCGCTATATCCACGAACCAGGTGTTCATGGAAACAATTATGAAATTATCCCTCCATGTTTCATCACCATCAATATAGGTTAACCTTATACATCGTCACAATTATGATGAAACTTCATCGCAATAGGGACAAAAAATTGTGCTAATGTAAAAAAATTGTGGAAAGTTGCGATGCAAAAGCGTGGCAATAGTGACGAAAATTTATGGCAAGACAAAAATTACAACATATATTCTATATGTGTGACGCAAAACCATGAAAAAGTGCGACGGACTTTCATCGCTATTTCCATGGTTGTTCAAAATAAAATTTTCCTTCCGACGAACTATCGTCGATATTGCGACGCGTCCTTTAAGTTTAAAAAAAAAATACATGAGATATGGTATTACCATATTACAATGTCTCTACATTCTCAATAAGATGCAAGAAGTTCTTTAAAAAAAAAAATTAGAATAGAGATTTGTCTTGAGTGGGATGGTGACCTTGGGATTCAACAAGATAGGAAGTAATTCATTGATGAAAAGTGTAGCAAGTGTGCAGGTCCACTAGTGTATGGATATTATCTGCTAAGTGGTAGACTTGAACTTCCTCTTCCAGAATAAATGGCTCATATAGCTTGAGATGATTGGCATAAATGATATTATGGATGTCTAGAAAGGAAGGGAAATACTAATGACAACCATTGTCATTAATATATTGAAGAACAATATAGGGACAATAGCAAATAAGCTTGAGTTT